>VOQZ01001406.1:0-26965 GCA_008079305.1 Phytophthora palmivora
ACTCGTCTCAATGCACACAGGTGTTATCGATAACGCATTGTCGTGACTATTTGTGCATGGTACAGTTTCTTAGAGCAGCGAAAACTTATAAAGGGCTGTTGTACATAGTACTGCCAGCAACCGATTTGAAATGGGATTACATGGGATGTACCAGGTACGAAGAAACCATCATAAGTCTGTATTCGTATCCACCGACTCTTTCACCTTCTCACTGGCTGGAAAACAGGTCCTTGATGCTCACAATTGGACATGAATCTCACTATTCTACTTTCACTCTCAAACTTGTCAGCAATATCTCAATCGCGCAAACTCAAGTGTACTACAATGTTCAAGGTGGTCGCTTTTGGCTTCGCAGCTTTCGTAGCAGTCACCAGTGACTTCACTGTGCGTGGATCTGTGACCCTTAACAACACAGACTGCACCTGGAATTCAATCACATGCTTGCCATCAGCGCTGTGTGAGTCCACTGGTGATGCTACGGAGCCGTGTCGGGTCAAGAACAACGTGGATTATACCCCCAACAAGTTCATCTCGCCTACGCTGGCAAGAGTGCTGGTACAGCCATGACGTTGTCGTGGGCCACGTACGAAGGTAGACGAAAGCTCTGTCTGGGTCGGACACTCGGAAGATTCCCTGGAGCTGCTCGACACTCCTGTCACAAACCAGCTACTACCACGATGCCACGTACAACATGTTTCACTACCATGCGACGGTATCCGGATTGACACCTCACACCAAGTACTTCTATAAGGTAGGGAGCAAGACAAATGCAACTTACACGAGTGACGTGCATTCATTCGTGACAGCTCGCTCGGCGTCAGACAACAGTACTTTCAAAATGGTGATTTATGGCGATTTCGGTGCTGGAAATGAGTCGAAGGATACGCTCGCATACGTGAATACACTGAACTCGGATAGTGTCGACCTAATTTATCACATTGGTGACATCGGCTACGCTGACGATGCGTGGCTCATGCCTGGTCAACTCGACGGGTTCTTCTACGAGAAAGTGTACAACGGATGGATGAACTCGATGGCTCCCGTCATGAGCTCAGTGCCGTACATGGTTCTCGTTGGGAACCACGAGTACGAATGTCACTCACCTGCCTGCGCAGCATCGGCTGAGCGGATGAACATGCTGCGCAACTTCACCGCTTACAATTCTCGCTTTCACATGCCATCTCAGGAGGTTGGCGGCACTCTCAACATGTGGTATTCATTCGAACACGGTCCGATTCACTTCACCTCTATCTCTTCGGAGACTGACTACAAGGGTGAGCCAAGTAATGAATTCGCTGATCCACCTCGTAATGGACATTTTGGAGACCAGTTAGCGTGGATCGAGGATGATCTCAAGAAGGCGGATGCGAACCGTGGCAATGTGCCATGGCTTATTGTAGGCATGCATCGCCCTCTCTACGATGTATCCGGCTGTATCGGCTGTCCGACGCGTCCAGCCGACCAGAACGCTTACATCCAAGCTGCGTTTGAAGACCTTCTAATCAAGTACAAGGTGGACGTGGTGGTACTCACTGGTCACCAGCACTACTATGAGCGCCAGACACCAATTCGCAACAGCAGTGCCGTGTTGGATGGTGTGTCGAGCGATTACAAGATCTACGAGAACCCTCAGGCCCCAGTGTACATATTGAGTGGTGCGTGTGGAACTGTTGAGGGTCTCGACATGACCCCTGACCCCAACAACACTACGTGGAATGCGGCATCAAATTACATCGACTACGGTTTCTCGACTTTGGAGGCGAATCGATCGACGTTGTCCTGGAAGTTCTTGAACAGCTCGAATCAGGCAATCCTAGACGAGTTTGTAATGACGAAGACGGGAATGCTGCAACAATGCTAGTTAAAAGATGAAGTGTCAGATGAGGGCTCGTACGTTTAGAGATTATAGTGTAGCGTAAAGTTTACACGTAATAATTGAACAACTGCGGCGCATTTTGCATGCAACCACCATTCCAGCATTGGTATTGCTAAATCATCAAGGTGGTGTATTAAAAATGTTATTCATGAAGGATCTTGTTGCTACTAAGCACCTGAGCGTACTGGCGGACGATTATTTGCGTGTAAACTTTATGCTACACTATAATCTCTAAAACGTACGAGCCCTCATCTGACACTTCATCTTTTAACTAGCATTGTTGCAGCATTCCCGTCTTCGTCATTACAAACTCGTCTAGGATTGCCTGATTCGAGCTGTTCAAGAACTTCCAGGACAACGTCGATCGATTCGCCTCCAAAGTCGAGAAACCGTAGTCGATGTAATTTGATGCCGCATTCCACGTAGCGTTGTTGGGGTCAGGGGTCATGTCGAGACCCTCAACAGTTCCACACGCACCACTCAATATGTACACTGGGGCCTGAGGGTTCTCGTAGATCTTGTAATCGCTCGACACACCATCCAACACGGCACTGCTGTTGCGAATTGGTGTCTGGCGCTCATAGTAGTGCTGGTGACCAGTGAGTACCACGTCCACCTTGTACTTGATTAGAAGGTCTTCAAACGCAGCTTGGATGTAAGCGTTCTGGTCGGCTGGAACGCCGTTAGGACAGCCGGATACATCGTAGAGAGGGCGATGCATGCCTACAATAAGCCATGGCACATTGCCACGGTTCGCATCCGCCTTCTTGAGATCATCCTCGATCCACGCTAACTGGTCTCCAAAATGTCCATTACGAGGTGGATCAGCGAATTCATTACTTGGCTCACCCTTGTAGTCAGTCTCCGAAGAGATAGAGGTGAAGTGAATCGGACCGTGTTCGAATGAATACCACATGTTGAGAGTGCCGCCAACCTCCTGAGATGGCATGTGAAAGCGAGAATTGTAAGCGGTGAAGTTGCGCAGCATGTTCATCCGCTCAGCCGATGCTGCGCAGGCAGGTGAGTGACATTCGTACTCGTGGTTCCCAACGAGAACCATGTACGGCACTGAGCTCATGACGGGAGCCATCGAGTTCATCCATCCGTTGTACACTTTCTCGTAGAAGAACCCGTCGAGTTGACCAGGCATGAGCCACGCATCGTCAGCGTAGCCGATGTCACCAATGTGGTAAATTAGGTCGACACTATCCGAGTTCAGTGTATTCACGTATGCGAGCGTATCCTTCGACTCATTTCCAGCACCGAAATCGCCATAAATCACCATTTTGAAAGTACTGTTGTCTGACGCCGAGCGAGCTGTCACGAATGAATGCACGTCACTCGTGTAAGTTGCATTTGTCTTGCTCCCTACCTTATAGAAGTACTTGGTGTGAGGTGTCAATCCGGATACCGTCGCATGGTAGTGAAACATGTTGTACGTGGCATCGTGGTAGTAGCTGGTTTGTGTGACAGGAGTGTCGAGCAGCTCCAGGGAATCTTCCGAGTGTCCGACCCAGACAGAGCTTTCGTCTACCTTCGCGTACGTGGCCCACGACAACGTCATGGCTGTACCAGCACTCTTGCCAGCGTAGGCGAGATGAACTTGTTGGGGGTGATAATCCACGTTGTTCTTGACCCGACACGGCTCCGTAGCATCACCAGTGGACTCACACAGCGCTGATGGCAAGCATGTGATTGAATTCCAGGTGCAGTCTGTGTTGTTAAGGGTCACAGATCCACGCACAGTGAAGTCACTGGTGACTGCTACGAAAGCTGCGAAGCCAAAAGCGACCACCTTGAACATTGTAGTACACTTGAGTTTGCGCGATTGAGATATTGCTGACAAGTTTGAGAGTGAAAAGTAGAATAGTGAGATTCATGTCCAATTGTGAGCATCAAGGACCTGTTTCCAGCCAGTGAGAAGGTGAAAGAGTCGGTGGATACGAATACAGACTTATGATGGTTCTTCGTACCTGGTACATCCCATGTAATCCCATTTCAAATCGGTTGCTGGCAGTACTATGTACAACAGCCCTTTATAAGTGCATTCGCTGCTCTAAGAAACTGTACCATGCAACAAATAGTCACGACACTGCGTTATCGATAACACCTGTGTGCATTGAGACGAGTGCATGCATACCAGCAGGGATACATTTTGAGATAGTGCAGCGTAATCATGCTCTCAAAATCATTGTTGTGCTGTTCGTGGTGAGGAGTATCCCCCAACAACCATTGGCGGCTTGATGCTTACAAAGTATTCCAGAATGGACAATCGGCATGAAGATGCTAGATCCATCAAGGAATGAATGATTGATATACGATGCTACGGTACAAACTACAATTCATGTGGTGTTACTTGCAGTGCAAAGCACAACTTGCGCGATTCAACTTGGCATCAATTGCACAGTCCTGTTGGAGACAACGCGTCGTGTGAGCTTGCTCGTAAACTTGGCATGACTGCTTGCGCTAGGAAAACGTACAAAGAATGAAATGCTAATGCCGTGCAGTGAAGCAAGCTCTTGACCAATCTGTCCAAGGGAAGGACCGATTTGGTGTCGGATGTAGTTGCATCATCAAAAATGACTATAATAGCGCGTAATGCTCATGACAATTTATAGTCAGCTACGACATTGTAAGTATCCATCGTAAGTTATCACAAACTTCGCCTTTGTCTTTACTAAAAACGTTGCTAAAGGCTACATACACTGGGAATAATGCGTCCTGTTAACATAACCACGGATTACAGCTCGATCAACAACGCCAAGTATCGTAACTCAACAAAATTGCAAAGTTGTAATGTTACGCATCCCACAAGTGAATCATCAAGTGCACTGTACGTTCTGCAATACACACATCTGGCGTTATCGACGTCGAACAAGCAGCAGTGCAGAGAATGAAAGATATACCCTTGGCTTACATCGAGTTGAAAGGATCGACCACAACCCTCGACAAAGCTCACCATTCCACCTCTTTTTCTCCGTTAGTTGGTGTAGTTCACTTGCCCATTTCCCATCTAACCGGCAAGAACACGACTTTGAATATCAAACCATTTGATGATGCTGAAGGTAGTCGCTCTGGTGTTTACAGCTCTCGCCTGTCGCGGAATGGAAGCGGCTCTTGATATTAACGGCAACATCGCTTGCACTTGGAGCTCTCAGAGCTGTCTACCGTCAGCACTGTGCTCACCCACTGGCAATACCGCTAAGCCATGTCAAGTTAAGAGCGGCGCCGAGTTCATCCCTCAACAACTTCACCTCGCGTATGCGGGCGCAGCTGCTGGTACAGGCATGACTCTTTCATGGTCGACATATTCACAGGTGCAAGACAGCTCCGTGTGGATCGGAAGTTCCAAGGACTCCCTGAACTTGATCAATACTCCGGCCACCCAAACCAGCTACTACAGTGACAACACTTACAACATGTTTCACCACCACGTGACCGTCTCTGGTCTGACACCACACACTAAGTACTTTTACAAGGTGGGAAGCAAGTTCAACCCCGCCTACACAAATGCTGTGTATTCTTTCGTGACAGCCCGTGCCGCGTCAGACAACAGCACGTTTAACATGATCGTTTATGGAGATTTCGGCCCTGGTGACCAGTCGAAAAACACACTCACCTATGTGAACTCGCTGTCGTCGGACACAGTGGATTTGATCTACCACATTGGGGACGTCGGATACACTGACGATGATTTATCATTATGCAAAAAACAATTTTCACTGCGATTACAACCTAAAATACGCTATCCTAAACACCTGGAATCAGGTGGTACTGGACGACCTCATTTTGGTGGAATCCCTAGAAAGTAAGTCCAAAGCCGAATTTGAGTGTCATCTCGAACTCGAAAATGCTCTTCACGAACTGCTTCCGATTAGGTTGTGCGACTTGAGCTACAAATGAATTGGCATATGCTATTGCTTCTATGAGAGTCAAGAAAGCGTGAATCGTGAAAACTCGCAACTGCCTTACTTTCCTGCGGAAGCGTACATCTTCTCGATATCCTCGGCGTATAATTTCTCCACCACTGACCTCTTCACCTTCATCGTAGGGGTCAGCTCATTTCCGTCAACGGAAAAGTCGCGCGGAATGATGAAAAACTTCTGGACGTGCTGAGCTCGCGAGGCGGCCCTGGTGTTGGCTCGAATCATGCCGTCGCTGATGTACTTTCGGAACTTTTCACAATTTTGGGCAGCCGAGACAGTGGTGGCGTCACTACCAATCTCCATTGCCACGGCTAGAGCTACCGAATCCAGCTTGTCGGTGGGGGCTCCAGTGGTAGCATCCGGTTCAACTCGTATCGAACAAAGAAAAGTGAGGTAATTGCGCTTCTCACCGATGACCATCACGTTGGAAAGAACTGGGAGCTCACTCTTGATTTCATTTTCAATGAGAACTGGAGGAATATTTTCGCCACCAGACGTAATAATGATCTCCTTGAGACGTCCAGTGATCGAGAGGTACCCGTCTGCATCGAGCTCGCCAATATCACCCGAATACAACCACCCGTTTTCATCCACAGTCTTCTGAGTCATCTCTTCATCGTGAAGGTAGCCCATAAAGACGTGGCGGCCAGTGTACTGGATTTCACCCGTGTCGGGGTCAATTCGAGCTTGGGTTCCTTCTAGTGGAGGACCAACACTTCCTAACTTCCACCTTCCCGGCATACTGAAGGTGAGAGGTCCAGTGGACTCGGTTTGTCCATAGAGTTCGTACAATGGCATATTCAATGAAGCGAAAAACCGCATAACATCGATTGAAGTAGGCGCAGCACCTGTAAGGAAAGTAGTGCACTCATCCAGTCCCAACGCGTGGCGAATTTTGCTCAAGACCATGTAATCGGCGACCCAGAATCGCAAGCCAAAACCGCTTGGAGTTGATCCATACTGGGTTTCCTCCAAGTAGGTGGCGCTCCTGTTCATAGCCCACATTAACAGCGACTTCTTTAGTCCATCTGGCGCAGCACCAAGTTTCCCCTTCAGTGCGTCCATCATTTTCTCCCAAACTCGGGGAACACCGCAGAAGTAGTGGGGACGTACTTCTTGCAGCGTGGCCAACAACCCCCCACGAAGAGCATCCGGTCCCGCAAAATATACTTCCGACCCGATAAGCAAAGGCACGTGAATATCCAGAAGTTGAGCTGCACTATGCGAGAGCGGCAAGAAGCTAACACTTCTCTTCGCTGCACGTGCTTCTGGATGAGCATTTAATGCAGCATTTGTAATCCACGTCAAGTTGTCGTGGGAAATCATAGCAGCCTTTGGTGGACCCGTCGTACCAGAAGTGTAGATTAGAGAGCAGCAATGACCTGGCACTTGACTCGCCATTCTTTCGTCCACCACATTAAGGTTCACTGCTTCTCCGAGTTGAAGGAACTCGCTAAACGAGTAAACGGGAATGCTGTACTTGGTATTCTGAGGTACGTCAGCATTATTCCATACTACCAGAGCCTTTAGTACGGGTAGTTGGTCAAGAACCGACAAGTATTTGTCGAGTTGAGCTTTGTCAGACACCACCACAACCTTCGCCTCACAATGCGCGGAGATGTATTGGCACGCTTCGGCATTGCTCGTTCCATAGATTCCGGCGATCACCGCTCCTGCCACAACTGTGCCCATGTATGTGAAAAGCCATTCCGGGCAATTGTCACCGAGCACGTTGACAGCGTCGTGCGGCTGGACACCAAGAGAAACGAGTGCCCGTGCGAACTGTCGACTGGTATCGTAGTATTGCTGCCAAGTGTGGGTGACCCATTGACCATCCTTCTTGATGCTAAGAGCTCGATCATTTGGCGCTCGTGTCACGGTGGTCTTGAAGGTGTCGATGAGGGTCGTTGGTTCACGAGAGGCGAGAGTTTTGTCGTTTTTCGATACACGCACAGTGGCGGCCTGGTCAAGCTTCCAGACGCCTACCATATTTAGTCTTGAGTCGAAATCGCAGAAACAGAAATGACTGACAAGACAACACTTCCATAGTGATTAAAATCGTTGAAGAGATGGAGTATCTGCCTTATGGCTGGTTGGTACGCTTGCAGCATCGCGTCGAACACGGCGTGTTCTGGTATTGAAACTTGAGTTAATGAGTCGCGAAGATGACGGTGACGGGACAACGTCCGTAAACGAACGTAAACACGATGAAAATTATGATGAGGATTGTTGGAATAGATTCAGAGCGACAACTTCTCGTCCGGGTGCTTGGAACACTCCAGAATATTTATATTGAACAAATTATCAGAGCTTGGTGGTCACAGGTCTGTTGTCTTAATAAATGGGGTTGGAAGACCCACTGGCACTGCTTCGGCCACGGACGGCGGGTTATAAGGATCCGTTCGACGCCAATAATTGTCTTGTTCCATGTGTTCACCTCGCTCCACGTCGCGCTCGTGTCGTCGTTGCAACGCGTCACGCATCTCTCGTCGGTATCCTTGCCAGGCCCAATAGCCATATCCAACCACCATGAGCATCGCCAGCACGATGAGGCAGTAGACGGCGACGTACACGCCGTTGGAGGTCATGGATAATGTTGATATTCTTCAATTCTCGAGAATTTGACAAGAAAGTTGCCGAGTACAATTCATGTCAGGTTATCGATTAAGAAGGGCGTTTTTACCCAAGAAAGTGTGGCGATATATTATCTGATCCACTAAGTGTACAAGGTTTATTCAATATGACAAAACTTGACAACTTCACGTTGTATTTAAAACGAATAGTATCTGTCAGTTCGAGACTTGATAAGAAGAACAATATGAAAGGCAGTATTTGGACGTCGGATGAAGTGTGGTGGCTGGTCCAAGCTTGGCAAGAAAGTGTGAATGCATTGAAGAAGGGCAAAAAGAAAAAAATGAGCTCGATAGACTTCAACAAGCTCGTTCATGAGCACTTTGTGGCACTCGCAGGCGGTTCTAGTCCTCGTACTGTTGCTACAATTTCAACTCGGAAGTGCATTCTTCAGAACTCATTCGAGTTCATCCGAGCCTTCATGGGTAATCAACCAGTAACTGGAGACGTTGACTGGTTCGGCATGACTGCAAGTCACCAGCGAAAGTTGATGCAGACGGCTGGGGGGAAGGAAGTGCGACCTATTGACGAACGAGTGTTCATTGCGCTAGAAAAGCTTCTAAAAGACAACGATACTGTGTTTGAGGAGAGTGACCATGATGGAAATGAAAGCGACAGTGCGAGCTCTGAAGGTGACAAGTACGAGCAGACCATGAATCAGAAGAAAGTTGTGGTACCGAAGAAGGTAATCACCGGAGCATCTACGATAACAAGAACGCGCAAGAGTGCATTGGAAGAGGAAACTGGTGAACTACTCACCCAAAAAGGACAAGAGGATGTTAAGCCGAAACGCCAACGACTTGCATTCTCCAGCAAAACTCCTTTAGCTGGTAATGTGAAGGATATTCTCGAGCACCAGAGTCAAGTACTGACTGGTTTTCTCGAAAAGCGCGCCAACGAACGTTCTCGAGAACACGAGCAGAGTCGCCAAGAGAGAGAGGCCGACCAGAAGTTCTGGGCAGCGGAGACGGAAAAGGATCGCTCTCTCCTACGAGACCTGTTCTCGCACGAATAGGAATTGAATTGAGATTTCCATAGGGTCAAGTCGATTGTGCGTAGCTGTAGGTAGTATAGCTCTTCTTACTGCTATCTAATGCTCTCAATTTAAGCCTCGTAGTAACACCGATCACATACACGAACTGGCACATTAATGCCAAACTCCGGGATCGACTTGAACTTTTCAGAACAACCTTCGCATACAAGGGCACCACAACGACGGCAGTTATGCTGGTCGCGGTTCTGCTGTGCCTCACTAGAGGATGTCGAGTTCCATGTAAACGGTGAATCGCAGCACATGCAACGCGTCTTGGTACTGAAAGGTACCCAGTCAGGTAGCTTCGGCTTAGCACGGCGTGCGTCACGCACAATGCGCAGTGCACTTAAATAATTGCGACCCAAGTGGTCACTGAGCATGTTTTGTTGCACCGGAATATGTGAGAGCTCCTCGCACTTACGGTCAACGTGCACGGCTTCATAAATGCCCTTGTAGAAGAAAATGTGTGTCACCTTCCCTGGAATATAGAGTTCTTTGGGGTCTTCTACCAGAGTTGCTGCCAGTTCTGCAGTCACCTTCTCTTCTTCGCAACGCGCAGCGTCCGAAGGTTCGAGTGCCTTCTCTTCGCTGCTTTGGTCACCAGCCTTGTCGAGTTGGTCGATCAAATTGGTTCTGGTGAGCGTCCATGACGAGATGCCTCCATCCTTGTCAGCTTCTTTTGCCTTCTTCTCTGCCAACGTCAGCTTGGTCTGTGTGGAAGTTGAATGCTTTTGCTCAGCCAGCTTGTCTCGATTCGCAAGTTTCCCTTTCCTATGATCGGCCGCTTCTTTGGCCCACTCACGCTTTCTCGGTGCCCAAAGCGTCTTTGCGCGCTCTTTAAAAGCTTCTATGTCTTCGGAAGCTGTGTCTCGCCAGCATCCCTTGAAGTTCTTCAGCTCATCAACAAGCTTGAGAACGTTGGATGCTTTTGCACGAGGCACAATGTCATCTCGAAGTACAATTGAGTGAACGAAGTCGATGCATGATTCCGCCACGCTTAAATTTACGCACGCGGGGACAGCGTACGCGAAACATTCAAGATCTTCGAACTCCTTTTGTAGCATAACCGACAGTAGAGCTGCACATCCAGCTCCCAGGGAATGACCAGCGAAAACAATGTGGTATCCTTCATTGTGGAGAACGCGGAGGGACTTGACAATACGATCTTTAATCCACATGACAGCTTTCAGCATGCCGTTGTGTGCGAAAGCATCTACAAAACCGCCTGTTGCCTCGCTCTGAGGTGCACCCGCTGAAGAAAGACCGATTTCCTCAGGATAAGCTTGGATGTCAGTTAGCGCATCCTGAACAGATTTCGAACCTCGGATTAAGACGAGTGCCGTCTTGTTCTCTTTATTGCCCAAAAGAGCGAAGGAAGGGTGTCGAACATCCTGGTCTTGGACATGGGCGTAAATGAGCGAAAACCCTTGTAATCGGCTAATGCGTTGAATGTCCAAGACATCCAATTCGTAAATACCGTGCAACGCCAATGGAGCATACTTCAGCAGTTTTGTCAAGAATTCGTCTGATACTGGTTCACAGCCGTTATGGCTGTCCTTCTCTCCCTCTGGCTCTGCACCACGATCACCTCGATTCATCGCCATGAAGTAATAAGTGCCAATAGCAGCATCTTGAAATCCAAGATCATCCAAATCACCGAGTAATCCTTTTAAAGTTGAGAAGGACTGCATGAACTCATTGCGTAATATGAAGCCAATCAAACCGGCTCTGCCGTACTTGCGCAGGAAGTCAGCACTCACAACAGCCATCTTCGCTGCTGCACCAATTGGTGCGGACTTTGCAGCGACTAGTGTGCCTCCAGCAGCGCGCATGATCTTGTCAACAGCTGTGTCAGTAGCTGTGTTGTAGTACACCGTGAGCTTATCTTCGAGGTAATCCTTAACGCGCTCAATGCGCCACTGCACAAGTTGCTGATCAATCTTCTCCATCAAGATATAATGGCAGTTCTTGCATAATTTTGATGGAGTTGTGTGGCCATACGCACGAATGATCGCAGATTCTGGCAAGTCGTCTCGACAGAAAGACTCCGAGCAATACCCGCATTGGTATCGGAACTTGGTCATGCCAAACTCGATGCTGCATTCTTTGCAGTATTTTGACTCGGTAAGTTCTGGAGGAGACATAAACTTCGGGATACTACCTTCACAGCATGTTACAAGAGATCTCTCAACAGGAGACAAATCCGGAAATCGCTTGGACAGCATAGACAGAACCTCCGAGTCGCTCTCCTCGTCCGAACTCTTCGTACTGTGCTTTCGTCCTCTATACGCCGATGGTATCTGTGGCTCCGCTGAAATCGCAGCTGCAGTCGCCGCTTGTGCCATCTCTAACCCAAACAACGATGCCTCTTTAATCGACTGCACTGTTCCATACACAGCCTGCTTCGACGATGAACCTGCCAAGTTTATTGCCGACGACGGCAATGACACCACTGCTGAAGAAATTCTACCAAAGAATCCCGATGATCTCGCCGGCTCGCCTCGTTTAGATTCTTTTACCTCAGTATCTTCAGCTGACGGGAACAGCACATTGTCTTTCTTCTCACCACTCTCAGTCGACGGGAAGAGTGTATTCTCCACCTCTGTCTTAGAACCTGCTTCATCTGTAGCTTCACCGTCTTTCTTGCCGGACGGAAAGAGCGTCTGCCACTCGGGATTGGTGTCTCCTGTCACAGCAGCTTCTTCTCGTCCAGAAGTTGCATTTTCAGCTTCAGAAACTTCTGCTTCGACCTCTTTCTGCTCGTCTGCTTTACTGCCCATCCACACGCGAGTGCGGACGACACTGGAGCGTGTCATGGGGCCCAATGTATCATTAAACTTCTCTCCATAGAGCCATCCTTCCTCGTCATAGTCCTCGCCCTTGTAGATCACCCACACAAACTCCTTCTGCTCGTCTTTACTGGGACATGCTGATTGTTGTGCAGTACACCAGGCAGGAGGATCTTCTGCATGCAGACGTGCGCTCCAGCCCTAAATAAGGTAAAATTGTTCAACATTATAGTGTTATTGCAATGTAAAATTCTCTCCTTATTACACCTTATAGAGTAAGTGGAGGGTCAGAGAGCACGCAGGATGTAGAGGTTAATACGCACCACGATGGGGTACCACCGCTGGTTCTCGATCACCTCCGGCATGAAGACGCAAGGCGTTGAGATCGCGCGAGGTCTTTTTGGGTTTCTTGGGATGAAATTGGAGAAAATGAGACAATACAAATCTGATTTAGGTACAAATATTGGAATCAGATCTGAGTATTCCGACATGTATTGACTTTAGTGACCGGTTTCCTTTAAAGTTGTCGTTCAATAGACCCGGTAAATGGTCAGTAACTATTCCTTCCTAATCAAAAGTAGCTTTCAGAGCTAAGAGAAGATCAACTGCCCATTATTATCAAAGAAAAAAGAGTGTGAATCATCGCTGATGCGTCAATTATCTGTAAAGGACATTCTCATTTCTGTGGGTGATAAAGCGGATGGTTTTGGTAGACGTTCGCAGGTTGCTAATTAAACTCGTTGACTAACATTTCTTGAGTGAGATGATACCAGACCTGGTATCATCCTGGTATCATCTCACTCAAGAAATGTCAGTTAACGAGTTGAGTGGTGCTGAACGAACAACAGCACGCACTGATAATTCACAAAAGACAGTCCACCTGATCAGCTTTCGATCAGTGAGTTAACCACCATTGTTGGATAGTCTACTCAGGTGTACACATGGACCCCAGTTGCACACGTATCCGGTTAAAGACAGTTAGAAGAGCAACTACTCAGGGACTATGGCAGCGCATTATCTACGGCTCGCTACGATAGTTTCAATGTGTTGTGGTGGACTTCTGAAAATGTTTTACGCCTCGCATAGATCAGAGACTATCGTAAACAACTTCGAAGTTCTTCAGAAATTGGGGTGATGAGTCTTGGTGATCGCTTCGATGCAGTTAACCAGATGAACAACGTGGTATTAGCAGAATTTTCACACTACCATTCACGTCGATCACAGTAACATCCGTCTGTCCATACATGCGTCGTTGACAACTGTTCTCACAAGCAACTATTGCGTGTGTATCAATCCAATCATATCGTCCTTGGTATCATTTCGCGATGAGGTGACCCACTCACTAGAACCGCCGTCAGTAGATCTCCTCCACCACCAATGTGGATGATCCAAACGTTAACTGTTATCTTTACAACGAGATTGTCGATTGCACGAGGTACTGTACTGCTCTTGTTGCTACTGGGTGACGTACACGACTAACTATCTAATCGCAGTCACAACAGGACGTAGGTGGAAGGACTATCACAGAACTAGTTGTTTGAAGAAGTTATTTGGTATCAACGAATTCAGCGCGCTGAACGGCGAAATGTCACGCCTACGATTTATGATCGCGACACATTGATGAGTGTGATGTACGTCAAGTCGTTCATCAAAGCCCATCGACGATGTACTATAGTACTAGTTGTATTATCCTACGAATATAATGATCAGGCTTTTCATGGCCACATACGGCACGTGCCACTCCCGAGCTAAACCGCGACGATCGCAATCGTCAAATCTTATTCGAGTAAAACGCAGAGTGCCTGGTCTCAGCGCAGCACCGCTAACGCATCATTCGTCCGAGACACGTGACTTCAAAAGATACACTTATCACGCTACGGTATTGCCCTAGCTCAATTTTGCATGCAACTATCACCACTCGAGTTGCGATGATCACAAACTTCTACCTGAGAGTAGATCATGTTTGGTGGTGGTGTCAATGTGCTCAATTCTCAGGATCGTTAGTCCTTAGACTCCAGCCGAATCATTCTTGGTTTTGCTTTCCACTTCCCACATCATGACCTGCCAACCCCCAACTCTAGCGGAGGCGTCTGTCGATAGGGTCAAGTCACCGGGAAATTATTTTGACCTCAAGACTCCTGAAGATACTTCCGGCGACATCGAGACTGGTGCTCTGCGAGTTGGTGGCGCTCCATCCATCTGGTCGCTGCGCAACATTGGTGTGCTGGTCAGCTTCTGCTGTGTCACAATCGTCTATGGCATGAGTTTGAGCATCCTGTATGCCGTCATGAACAATTACTTATACATGTCTGGGCTACTCGTCGCGACGGCGAAAGCCCTTGTGAAAATTCCTCGCGTCCTGCGCGTTTTCCTATCGGCATTCTCGGATATTTATCCGATTTTCGGGTACCGTCGTCGCCCATATATGATCATCGGTTGGGTTGTCGCCTTTATCGCGTGCTTCATCATGGCGGTGATCCCACTGGGTGAACCGTATTATGAAGATGCCTCACTCGAAGACATCGACCTCGCTGACATGACTCCTGAGCAACTGGCACTTGTGCATACTGATGCTCCGCACCGCGGGATCAAGTTTATTTTCCTTTTCATGCTTGCCAACTTGGGTGCTGTAGTTGCCTACGGTCCAACGTATGGTATTTTCATCGAGTTGTCGCAGCGTGAGCCTGAACACATCCGAGGCCGCCTCCAAACAAACGTATTCATGGTGCGCAACGGTCTCGCAATTGTGACGGCTTTCCTTACTGGTCTATGCTTGAATAGCACCGAGTATGGTGGCACCTTCTCCTGGACAATCGGGTTTAACGGTATCATGTGGATCTGTACTGCCGCAACACTGATCACCATCCCGCTCTGCTGGTTCTGCGTCACCGAGGAGAAGGTGGAGCAAACCAAATCCATCGGGACATTCTACAAGGAGATCTACGAAGTGATCCAGAAGGAACCATTTTATCGTCTCTTCATTTTCCGGTACTTCACAAAAATTTTCGCTTCGGTGTCGGTCACGGCATCCAGCAACATCCAATCCATCTATGCCGGAGTCACACCGCTCAACGACGGTATTGCAGCTTGTATTAGTCAAGTCTTGATCGTTGCAGGTCTCTTTTCGATCAAAAAGTGGGGGCTCCAATGGAACTGGCAGTATTTGGCGATCTTCTCTCAGCTGTTCGCGGTGATCATCGATTGCTTCCCAACTTATTTCACTATCTGGAACGTTGTCCGTAGTCAATGGTTTTGGCTCGGTGTTCCACTACTCGAAGACTTCGTGGGCGAATTTGTCGACTACGCGACTACCATCACCATGGTGGAAATCGCCGAACCGGGTCGCGAGGCCACATCGATGGGTTTCCTGGGCTCCATTACTGCAGCTGCTCAGCCATTCGGAACGGTCATTACTAAGTCGGTTGACAGCTACTTCGACATCGGACAGAAAGCTCTCAAGAGAGACGACCACGCGGTACACATGGATCTCACGTACGCCTACATCATCGCCTACTTGTTTAACATCGCAGCCGTGGCATTCGCGTTCCTATTGCCGCGACAAAAGCACGAGGCACAAGCGATGAAACAGAATGGCAATAAGAGCAAGCTCATCGGCACTGTTGCTGTCGTCATTTTCATGTTCTCTGTGGTGTGGGCAATCATGACTCATCTCTTGTCACTGTGGAACTCAACTTCGTGTCTGCGTATTGCTGGTGGCAGCGGATGTTAGATCCGTGAAAGTCGACCGTAGGTCCATGAATGTCGGAAAGTAGAACCACTTCCTAAACATTTCATTTCTTGGAAACTTGATCTTGTGTGAACTTTGGCCAGATATTCATGCGGTGGAATTGGTAGCATTTTAATTGCTGGTCAGCTGGTTTACGAGCCAGCTGTTCACCTTCAAGTCTTCGTGCCAACTCGAAAGTCTCCATTGATAAAAGCAGTGATACAATGTTCATTAAATCCAGTGTAGCACCATGAAGTTTCATCGACACGCTGGCAGGGTTACCCGATCGTTAAATATTTTGAAATGAGGTATCTAGCTAAATCATGGGCGCCACTGAAACGTACACGCGATAATCATGAACATTACCATGAGATACATCAATAGGAAATATCGACATTGGGTCTGGAGACGTACCTTTGCTTGTATATGAGCGACAAATTGTAGGCTGTTTCTCGGCACAACAAGTACTCAGGGGGCACCTCCCGCTGCTGTTGCTTGCTCGTCTCGAAAAATCGCAGCACTCGCTCGTACATTGGAATTGCCAAGTGAAACAATCCCTGCAGCATAATCCACAAAATATTACGTCAGAAACAATAGGGAGTAAGTTGCGTCAAGCATCACTGCTGTACTTAAGCACTGGAATACGTACTAGTTGCTGGTGAGCGCGGCCGATGTTGTACCACGCCTCAACTTGACGCATTTCCGACGTGATGTCGCTTGGAGCAGCAATACGGGTGCGCTCGTATTGCTGCAGGAATGCGAAAGCCTTTGCCACAGTGTGCTGTCGATCATTAATCGTTCGCTGCATGGAAGCTGACAGGAAGGCCAAGCCGATACAGAATAGTGTGAGTGGATCGTTCGGGTGCTTTTGATGAGCAAGCGTCAGCTCTCCCACCGTTAGCGATGCAATATCCCAGGCCGACGACTGGTGACCGGCAAGTAAAATAGCTGGATAGCTCTCTGGATCATCACGCAGAAGCTTAGCCAGGAATTTCTGGTGCCACGAAAATACACCAGTGATAGCGATCACGCGGGAGAACAAGTTCCAATAGCCCAGGTTATGTGGGTCCTCCATGATGTTCAATCGCGCACACTCGTATGCCATCCGGTTCTCTTTGAATTCAAGAGCGATGACAAGTGCCAAGAAGCGCAGTTCGAAGCGCAGAGTCGGCTTCGAGATTTTGTCCGATGTGTTCACATCTGTTAGAAGCTCAATCGCTGCTACGTATTTGCCTAGCTCAGTGAGCGTCTGAGCGACGTCGATGACCAAGTTGTAGTATTGCTGCTCGCCGAGCGCACGTGAAATCACAATTTGCTGTGCAACACGCATGACAATCCCCATGAACGACTCGCGCTGTTTTGAGTCAGTGATATCCACCAAATACTCCGACTTCAAAACTTGAAAGCCCATAGACTGCGCGTCGCTCTCTGAAATTACATCGCGCGGTTCCACCAGCGGGTTCTTCACTCGTCCAGACAACGGAATGAGGTCTGGCTGAGAGAAGTGAGAATGATCGGAATGCCAACTTGGCATAGCACTTCAGCCTCACCCGACAGCTTCTTTAGGTGGCCATACTCAATCAACAGTTTCAGGCGAATGCCGTTTTCCATAGCATCTACAGACAATGACGGATCGTGAGCCATCTCCATTCGAGTCTGGTCTTCTTCATCATCTTCATCATCATCCGCTTCTTCTTCAAATTCATCTGCATCACTGTCACCATCACCTTTATTATCTTTTCCGTTTTCATCCCGCTGTCCAGAAGTTGCATCTTGATCCTTGTGTTTTCGAGAAGTGTTGATCCAATATGGTCGAATCGGAGGATGCATTGTCTCCGGTAAATACTCCCTAAGCAACGTTATACCTTCTAGTGGGCTATTCTTCTTCCGTGTGGCCTGCATAGCCTGTAACATTAACTCCGGGTCCACAATCAAGTCTGGAGACGAGCGCTGATGCGCCAGTGCTTTCTCATAATACTCCACTGCAACGTCGTAAATTCCAAGGCGATCATGGCACGCAGCAAACTTAATCCAAATCTGCTCAATGGGAAATTCTTCACGCCCAAGTAGCTGCTGTAGAATTGCTGCTGCCTCTCGATCCTGATCTCCAAGTGCGATGTACGCATCGGCCACATCTAGGTAAAGGTCACCAAACACTTCCACGTCCTGGGCAAATAAATGCGTGAACATAGATTCGGCCGTGGTAAAATCCCGCTCGAAAAGATGACAAATGCCATACTTGACTGCAATATCAAGCGGTAAACCACCCGGATCACCCTCCATCTGTTCAGGATCTTGCGTTGAGGCATATCGTGCGTGGAGATGATGAATCACTTCAATAGCTTCACGATATTTCTTGAGTGTAATGTACAGATCTGCAAGCATATTTACAGCGTTAAGTTCATACTTAGACGAGTGCAGATTGCGTGTCGGGTCCAACGTCGCAGCTTTTTCAATACACATTTTGAGTGCATCCACCGCTTCATCTTCCTGTTCATTGCAATGATACGCCTCTGCAATTTGAATCCATAGCGACAGATCAGTCGGTATCAGCACCGTGAGTTTCTTGAAAACCTCCGCAGCTCGTCGATTATCACCCTGTTCACGACACAACTCTGCGTAACTAAACAGTGCCTCCTTGTCTTTCGAGTCTGCACTGCTCGCCTTTTTAAAACAAAATAACGCCTGGTCAAAGTTCTTTTCATCTTTGGCAATACGTCCCACACGTTTCCAAAGCTCTGCATCTTGTGGTGTCAATGTGCAGGCAATCAAAAAGAACTGCAAAGCTTTGATCCGGTCCTGTCTGTCTTCATAGATCATACCAGTGTATGATATGGGTCAGGAATAGTCGGCGCCTTCTTGATAAAGTCCTTGAGCAACGTAATGGCGTCGTCATATTGATGCGAAGCGTACAACATGTTGGCTTCACCCAGTACATTGGCCAATTCCGGCGGTACTTTGGCGGCTGTGACGCTGCGCTTGCCCGTATGGCCACGTCGTCGTCGTCGACCCTGTCTGCCTTCTCCACGTCGTCTCCGTCTGCGAGATTTGCCCCAGAGTTGGCGCTCAATGTCCGAATCCTCCTCTTCTTCCTCCACTCCGTCGTCTTCACTGGACGGTGGCACGTAGGCATCGTCACTCTCTTCAGCAGGACCGTCCGAATGTTGGTACTCTTCATCTAGCATGTCCATCTGCGCATCAATGCGTCCCACTTCGTCCTGTGAGAGCTCCTGTGCGTCGCCCATGGCCGCCTCTAATAGCGATCGAAATGACATGTTGATCGCAAATACAAAAGTGACTGGTGCGGACCAATTAGGACTATTATTTGATGAGGACGAAAAATAGCAACTTTTGTCCATTTGGACTAAATGATCTAATTTTGTGCACTTTTTGGAATTTGAATTATGGAGGGAAGTCGTCATGAGAATGAACTGTCGTGGCCGGAAGTGCAGGAGATCTGTGGACAATTAGAAGGCATGTTCCATGAAGACGCGCTCAAGGATGCAGCACGACTGCGCACGCTCGTTCAGAAGCGCAAGGACATTGCCAACACGCTCCAGAATCGTCAGAACGTGGCGCAGAGACAGCTTGCCCGTACGACAAATTAGTCGAGTGTTTTTAATATTTATTGACTATTCTGTTGCCAGATCTGCGTGCAAACTTGAGTGAGTGGGAGGAGAAAGAAAAAACGGCCAAAGAACGCAACGAACAGGTGCACAAGCGTCTACAGGAGCTGGATGCTATCAAGCGAGACATGGCTGTGCAGTTGGACCGCTTCCGACTTGATGAACAATATCCTTCTCTTCATATATAGTGATTACATGTTGCATGGCGTTGACAGGAGCTGCAGTTTTTTCCTTAACTTGTTTCGTGTCATCGGTTTGGATTTTACGACGTCCAAGGAGTCACTGGACGCACTGCTAGACAAGTATGAGGAGGCGAGGCAGGAGCTGCTGCAGTATAATGCCGCGCACCAAAACGATATTCCAGTGGCAAAGTATGTCGGGTGAAGTTTGAGTTGATGTATTCAATGGTGTTGCTAACCACTGCACTGTTGTGGTTATCAGGAACCAGATGAGCCTCTATGCTTCAGTTACGGGCATTCGATGGGACTTCAGTGGCACACAAATTGCTGGTGGTAAGATGGCAGAATTGCAATGTGTCTCGATGTGGCGATACTAAGTTGTCTTGATGATCGTTGTAAACAGATATTCACGTTCCAGCCAACCAGCGCATTGTCCCGTTCGAGATCGACCCAGCAACAGATCATTTACTGCTGCAAACGCCTTGTGGAACAAAATTGACGAGGCCTTCGACAGAATCGACAACGTCTTGTAGCTACAAAACTATTTGCAACATGACATGGTCAATTTGCTAGTATATGTCGACCACCGAAACCTCATGTAGCCATTTGGTTTGCCTCAATCCCCTACCCCATACCTCAAATACACACAAAAGCCATAAGAAGCATGACAACAGGGGAGGATCTATGGCAGCAGATGCTGCGTGACTGCTCCGTGCGCTCCAAGCTACCGGTAGCCAACCTTCTCGTAGTGGGTGACGCAGAGAGCGGCAAGTCGGCGCTACTAGCGCGTCTGGATGAGGCCAAACTCAGTCCCTCAGAGACTGCGGACGAATCGCATGCTGTGGACACGTTGTTGTCCTTCAAGACGCTGGATGTGCTGGACCCGCGGGCCAAGGAGAGTGGAGGTGATGCGTCAGGTACGAAATGTGAAGGAATTTGTTTCAACATGGTAAAAACAGGAATGGACGGTGGCTTTATTACTTTACAGAGGATGTGATGGCGCATATTGGCACATGGAGTTTGAATGACTTGAGTCTCAAGGACCTCATTAAGATCGCAGTAAAACCTCAGACATTGCAGAAGGTAGAGAATCGAGACGCTGATTAGGGGAATTAGAGTGGGATACTCATTAATAGGTACTCTATCGTAGACGGTGGTAGCAATTGTGCTGGATCTGTCACGGCCGTGGACTATCAAGAGCTCACTGGAGCAGTGGTTGTCGGCTCTAGAGGGACAATTGCTCGAGCAGATCAATCTGTTGGCACCAGAGACCAGGAACGAGTTGTATGCTGCTATCAAACAGCACATTTTGGCCTATGAAGACCCGGTATGGAGGTGAAGATATGGAGTGTGAGTGGTACTAACGTTGAAGCTTCCATTGTGACCTACAGAGTGTTGATCACTCCGCACCGACACCGATGGACACTTCAACGAACGAGTTTGTAAGTGTGGTGTTGTTTTCAATTGATGCAAATTTTGTACTTACGTTGTGTTTTACAATAGATGCAAGAAGGTGTGCTGTCGAAAAATTTGGGCGTCCCTCTCATGATCGTCGTGGCCAAAGCGGATGTACGTAGCATTGTGTCAAAACCTAAGCTTAGATAGCTTATCTGTGGTATTTATTGCCGGTTTGTTGTAGCTGCGCCCGGAAAACTCGGTGAAGATGGACTACATCGAGTACACACTCCGCCAGTTCGCGATTCGCTGTAAGACTTTGAGTCAGCGATACTGTCGAGTGGTCCTGCTAATGTGTATTCAATGCATTTGCTTTACTAGATGGTGCGTCGGTGGTATTTACATCGGCAAAAACCGGATCGAACGTGGATACGCTCCGCAAGTACATTCTGCATCGTGCCTACCCTTCCCAGTTCAAATTCGCAGAACCACCCCAGCTCGTGGATCACAACAGCATTTTTATCCCATCGGGTTATGATTCCTTTGAGCTGGTGAACCAGAGTCTTGTTGGTTCGCAGGCACGTTGGCCAACTGACAAACCATTCGAGAAAATTGTCCCCGCCCCAACTGAAGACACAGATGATGCTGCTACATTGCTTGCCACTGACATCCGTGTGGACAGTCACGATCAGTGGTTGGAGAAATTGGAGAAAGCTGCTGGTGCAGGTCTTGAAGAGCTGCAAAAGCAAAGCATCGAAGCGAGCAAGAAAGCAGAACAGGCAGCAGTCGCTCGTCGCGCGGCTGCAGATCGCCGTAAACGTGAAGAGAAGGACGTAAGCTCGAAGCACCTGCAAAACTTCTTCAACAACCTGCTCAGTCGACCAGAAAAGACCAGGTCTTCTAGGTCGATGAGTGATAAAAAGGTAAGACTGTCGTATCTGGTGTGCATGGGCATTGGATTTGCCTAATGCTGAAAGTGATTTTATAGAAGGAGAAAAGTGACAAGTCGTTGGGTGAACAAGAAACAAAGCAGGCCGGGGTTTAGAGAAGATCTCCTATGCATCTACTTGTGCCTCCCGCTCGTCAGTTTTATACTGCTTGTTGCATGAAGAAGACGGGTGTGACGCATCTTGTCATGGACAGGTAATCGATTTTGTCGTAGACTCGTCTCAGACGCTGGTTCTTGCTGGCATTCGGTTTCTCAAATATAGGTGGTGGGGTTTACCAAAACTGAGCATTGCAGCATGCATTTTATACTTTCATCAAGATTCTTCAGAGGACAACGCGAAGATATTTTAGTGCAATCACTAGCTCTATGTACTTCCTCTCCGGTATCTGTTGGGATTTATGCTGGGGAGGGGCTCTCGATTGCGGGTACCAGTTCGTGAGTCTGGGGGAACTGGTGACTGCGTAAATAGCATGGCGTTGATACTGTGGACAGGTGTTGGGGAGTTCAGTGCCATGTGAATCGACTGTCGTCGTTCCTGAACTCGAGATAATCGACCTTGTGTAGCTTTGAGCATTTCTACCAACTTCAGGATTTCGTCTAGGTTGATATTCATGTTGTCGAGCTCGTTGTCGACACTACTGCCATCCTCAGTTTGGAATGAATTTGCGCGAACGGAGCCAGAAGACGACAACGATTGTGTGGGAATTTTGTCGTCAGCCCCATCAACAAACGGTTGATTATTTGTTCCACCTGAACCGGATACCTCAACAATACTGCTGACGTCCACTGCATGCGCGTTGTCTAGAACCTTGACATTGTAAAGCCGTGCTTTGAGTCGAGTGTCGAGACGACGCTTTTCGGCTTCGGCAAAAAGACGATCGTGAATATGCGGGTACGCCTCGAAAATCTCCTCAGCATCATTTCTCTCCAGAGATTTCAGCTCACAGAACGTACCGGCAATCACGGTGCATGAACGCGTCATATGCCGTAGAAGACCGATTTCTCCAAAGAAACTACCCTGTTTGAGTACAGCAAGCAGACCTTCGTTGTCCGGCGAGATGACTTTAACTTTACCACGACTAATGATGACCATTGAGTTGGCCGAGTCACCTTTATGGAAAACTACATCACCTCGCATGTAAAGCTGCGTCTTGAGTCGCATCACGCAAGCTGCGAGGCAAGCATCGGAGCAATCTTGAAATAATGGCACAGTAGCGATGAGATTCCGATGGATATAGAGCGCAATTTCAGCACGCAACGCTGGTGAAAGGTCTTCGTCTTCGTAAATTGCCTTCTCGTATCGGTCTGAAGTGTTCCTCATGCGCCATAATGTTTCATAATAATTTCTAGCAGATTTACGCAGCTCGCTAGGTACGTGCAGCGCTTTAAGGTCACTCATGACCATGCGAACCTTTTCCTGATATTGCAATGCGCGCGAGCTGGAACCGATCACACCAGCCGTGATACTTGCCAGTGTCAAACATTGAAATAGGAAGCCTACCACGCCGAGGAGAGCTGCCACAAACTGCCATTTTGGATCGATCGTGGCAGCGGAAATATTTAATAGCAGAAGCACTGCAGCATAAAGTGCCTCATTGTACGCTAACTGCTCGTCCTCCACATCTGTCAATCCCAACATTGGTCCAGCCCAGAGGCAAGCGACCCAGTGAATAAAGGAGATATAGCACGCAAATACTTGGATAGCGTACGCGAACTTCAAATACTTTCTGCAAAAAGAAATACGAGGATAAGATGAGACAGGAATTCTAGTGTGAGATGCATGTAAGTCCTTACTGAACAAACTTGATGAGCCGAGTGACACGAAATAGTTTCTAGGGGTAGTAAATCGACAAAATATTAGTTTGTACTAGCTCAGATGAAAAGTTAGGAATGGTTGATCGTACCGGAACTTTCATGTATTTCACCGAAGCTTTGAACGCCTTCCTTTCAACGCTGGAGATGCCACTTGAGTTAAAGGTGACAATGTATTCGACTGGAATCGACCCGATCACGTCCACAATAAACCAGCTCTTCAACAATAGACACGAATTGGTTAATCGTTCTTCTAAACATCAAAACAAAACAAACAAATGATTGAGTGCCTACTTTAACGTAATGCTGGGCAACCATTCGACTGTCCATGATGACTTCAGTGTCTTTGACATATCCTGTTCTGCAGCTGCAGTTAGTTTAGCATTATTCATAAAAAACACCACATATGCATGTACCGGAAGTTTAGAATGACGTCGAGCAGATAAATCGCATCAGTAGTCTTGTTGAAAGCGAACCAATACCAGAGTTCGCTGTCTCCGAAGGCTATAGTGTATGGTACCCGCCAAATCAGTAAAATCGTAGTGACAGCGAGAAGAAGGTCCCAGCAATATCGAAACATCGAGTCGGGCAACAACATGTACTTGTATGCGCTATTTGAGCGTGCGAGACGAACAAGGCGTTCCTGCTCTGCGACTTTTAGAGATACTCGGTTTGACGCCGGCACTACCTCCGTACGAGTGCCACCCAACGCAGAAAACCACAAACGACCCGTTTTCCCCATGTGAATGTCACCTTGAGGTTCACTTGCCACTGCAGCAGGGCGGGGACTAGCGAGACTCTTGACCACATCCCACCCTTTTGCAATGGTATGACGGGCACGCATATACTCACCTGTTCGCCGAATTCACGTGGTGAGATAGCTCCAAAAGTGATCAAAATGGCATACCATGGGAACTAGCGGCAGCTATTCAAAGCTCAAGCGGAATAGTACGAGAAAAACGGTTTGGTTACGTAAGTATCGACAATCAAGTCAAGAAATTATTACCAATACCCACAGTGCTTTTACAAGCAAGCGTGGGCGTACATTTGCTCGATTTCCTGACTGTACTTCTTCTCCACGACGGATCTCTTCACCTTCATCGTAGGTGTCAGTTCATTACCATCGAGAGAGAAATCTCGTGGAATAATGAAGAACTTTTGCAACTGTTGCGCTCGTGAAGCAGCCTTAGCATTAGCTCGTGCCATGCCGTCCTCAATGTACTTCTGGAATTTGTCACACACCTGAACTTCAGGAACGGTGGTAGCATCGCTACCGATTTCCTTCGCCACAGTCAAGGCCATTTTATCCAACTTGTTGGTTGGTGATCCAGTTACAGCATCGGGCTCAACTCGGATAGAGCACAGGAATGTCAGGAATTTTCGTTTTTCACCTATAACCATCACGTTGGCGAGTACAGGAAGTTCAGCCTTGAGAGCGTTCTCGATCAGAACAGGCGGGACGTTTTCACCACCAGACGTGATGATGATCTCCTTGATCCGTCCTGTAATGGACAGGAAACCGTCCTTGTCAATCTCACCGACATCACCCGAGTACAACCAGCCATCATCGTCGAGAGTTGCCTTGGTGGCCTCTTCATCTTTCAGATAGCCCATGAAAATATGGCGGCCTGTGTATTGGATTTCGCCAGTGTCAGGATCAATTCTGGTGCGAGTTCCTTCCATCTCGGGTCCGACAGTGCCGATTTTCCACTTTTCTGAAGTGTTAATGGAGTGTGGTCCAGTACACTCAGATTGTCCAAATAGCTCGTAAAGCGGAATGTTGAGTGTGCTAAAGTAGCGAATGACATCTGGAGAAATCGGTGCTGCGCCGGTCAAGAAGGTGGTGCATTCATCCAGCCCCAGTGCGTGGCGTACTTTGCCCAAAAGCAAATAGTCTGCTGCCCAGAAACTCAAACTAAGTCCGGGAGTTGCCCCATATTGCGATTGCTCCGCATTGTCAGCGCCTTGCACCATTGCCCACGTCAAAAGCGACTTCTTGAGTCCTTCCGGTGCACCACCAAGTTTTTCCTTGAGCGATTCCATCATTTTTTCCCAGACACGGGGAACGCCAAAAAAGAAGTTTGGACGAACCTCCTGTAGCGTACCAAGTAGTCCACCACGCAGAGCATCGGGGCCCGCAAAATACACTTCCGAGCCAATTGAGAGGGGGAGGTGGATATCCAAAATTTGAGCTGCAACGTGAGAGAGTGGCAAGAAGCTCACCGTGCGCTTTGCATCCCCCAACGCTGGTAGGGTGTTCATAGCTGCCGCTACTGTCCATGTCAAATTGTCATGGGAAATCATGACAGCCTTCGGAGGTCCCGTTGTGCCCGAAGTGTAAATAAGCGTACAGCAGTGACCAGGTAGCTGAGCAGCCATCCGTTCATCGAGTAAACTCACTTCCACTTGCTCACTCAAGCAAGAAGAAATCGCTGAATGTGTAGATTGGGACGCTGTACGTTGTGCCTTGTGGTACGTCGGCCTCGTTCCACACCACCAGTGCTTTCAATTTGGGCAACTGGTCCACAACCGATAAGTACTTGTCCAGCTGAATTTTGTCGGACACCACCACCACCTTCGCATCGCAATGCGCGGAGATGTATTGACAAGCTTCAGCCGTACTGGTGACGTAGACACCAGCGATCACCGCACCTGCCATGATGGCACCCATGTTTGTGAAGAGCCATTCCGGGCAGTTCGGACCAAGTACATTGACAGCTTCGTGTGGGCCCGACGCCGACATGAATGAGCGCCCGCGCGAACCGCTTCGAGATGTCATAGTACTGTTGCCAGGTGTGTGTGACCCATTCGCCATCCTTCTTGATACTGAGCGCTCTTCCGTTCGGTGAGCGCGACACGATGGTTTTAAATTCGTCCAGAACCGTGGTTGGCTCGCGAGCTGCGAGCCCGGGTTTGCCATCCTTTTGAGTGCTCACACGCACTGGTGCTAGTTGATCGGTCTCCCAAACTCCCATGGCTTCTGGTGTGTTCGATACGCGTCGATGATTAAGAAGTGAGGACT
>VOQZ01001407.1:0-146605 GCA_008079305.1 Phytophthora palmivora
TTGCTGCCAGTTCTGCAGTCACCTTCTCTTCTTCGCAACGCGCAGCGTCCGAAGGTTCGAGTGCCTTCTCTTCGCTGCTTTGGTCACCAGCCTTGTCGAGTTGGTCGATCAAATTGTTCTGGTGAGCGTCCATGACGAGATGCCTCCATCCTTGTCAGCTTCTTTTGCCTTCTTCTCTGCCAACGTCAGCTTGGTCTGTGTGGAAGTTGAATGCTTTTGCTCAGCCAGCTTGTCTCGATTCGCAAGTTTCCCTTTCCTATGATCGGCCGCTTCTTTGGCCCACTCACGCTTTCTCGGTGCCCAAAGCGTCTTTGCGCGCTCTTTAAAAGCTTCTATGTCTTCGGAAGCTGTGTTCGCCAGCATCCCTTGAAGTTCTTCAGCTCATCAACAAGCTTGAGAACGTTGGATGCTTTTGCACGAGGCACAATGTCATCTCGAAGTACAATTGAGTGAACGAAGTCGATGCATGATTCCGCCACGCTTAAATTTACGCACGCGGGGACAGCGTACGCGAAACATTCAAGATCTTCGAACTCCTTTTGTAGCATAACCGACAGTAGAGCTGCACATCCAGCTCCCAGGGAATGACCAGCGAAAACAATGTGGTATCCTTCATTGTGGAGAACGCGGAGGGACTTGACAATACGATCTTTAATCCACATGACAGCTTTCAGCATGCCGTTGTGTGCGAAAGCATCTACAAAACCGCCTGTTGCCTCGCTCTGAGGTGCACCCGCTGAAGAAAGACCGATTTCCTCAGGATAAGCTTGGATGTCAGTTAGCGCATCCTGAACAGATTTCGAACCTCGGATTAAGACGAGTGCCGTCTTGTTCTCTTTATTGCCCAAAAGAGCGAAGGAAGGGTGTCGAACATCCTGGTCTTGGACATGGGCGTAAATGAGCGAAACCCTTGTAATCGGCTAATGCGTTGAATGTCCAAGACATCCAATTCGTAAATACCGTGCAACGCCAATGGAGCATACTTCAGCAGTTTTGTCAAGAATTCGTCTGATACTGGTTCACAGCCGTTATGGCTGTCCTTCTCTCCCTCTGGCTCTGCACCACGATCACCTCGATTCATCGCCATGAAGTAATAAGTGCCAATAGCAGCATCTTGAAATCCAAGATCATCCAAATCACCGAGTAATCCTTTTAAAGTTGAGAAGGACTGCATGAACTCATTGCGTAATATGAAGCCAATCAAACCGGCTCTGCCGTACTTGCGCAGGAAGTCAGCACTCACAACAGCCATCTTCGCTGCTGCACCAATTGGTGCGGACTTTGCAGCGACTAGTGTGCCTCCAGCAGCGCGCATGATCTTGTCAACAGCTGTGTCAGTAGCTGTGTTGTAGTACACCGTGAGCTTATCTTCGAGGTAATCCTTAACGCGCTCAATGCGCCACTGCACAAGTTGCTGATCAATCTTCTCCATCAAGATATAATGGCAGTTCTTGCATAATTTTGATGGAGTTGTGTGGCCATACGCACGAATGATCGCAGATTCTGGCAAGTCGTCTCGACAGAAAGACTCCGAGCAATACCCGCATTGGTATCGGAACTTGGTCATGCCAAACTCGATGCTGCATTCTTTGCAGTATTTTGACTCGGTAAGTTCTGGAGGAGACATAAACTTCGGGATACTACCTTCACAGCATGTTACAAGAGATCTCTCAACAGGAGACAAATCCGGAAATCGCTTGGACAGCATAGACAGAACCTCCGAGTCGCTCTCCTCGTCCGAACTCTTCGTACTGTGCTTTCGTCCTCTATACGCCGATGGTATCTGTGGCTCCGCTGAAATCGCAGCTGCAGTCGCCGCTTGTGCCATCTCTAACCCAAACAACGATGCCTCTTTAATCGACTGCACTGTTCCATACACAGCCTGCTTCGACGATGAACCTGCCAAGTTTATTGCCGACGACGGCAATGACACCACTGCTGAAGAAATTCCTACCAAAGAATCCCGATGATCTCGCCGGCTCGCCTCGTTTAGATTCTTTTACCTCAGTATCTTCAGCTGACGGGAACAGCACATTGTCTTTCTTCTCACCACTCTCAGTCGACGGGAAGAGTGTATTCTCCACCTCTGTCTTAGAACCTGCTTCATCTGTAGCTTCACCGTCTTTCTTGCCGGACGGAAAGAGCGTCTGCCACTCGGGATTGGTGTCTCCTGTCACAGCAGCTTCTTCTCGTCCAGAAGTTGCATTTTCAGCTTCAGAAACTTCTGCTTCGACCTCTTTCTGCTCGTCTGCTTTACTGCCCATCCACACGCGAGTGCGGACGACACTGGAGCGTGTCATGGGGCCCAATGTATCATTAAACTTCTCTCCATAGAGCCATCCTTCCTCGTCATAGTCCTCGCCCTTGTAGATCACCCACACAAACTCCTTCTGCTCGTCTTTACTGGGACATGCTGATTGTTGTGCAGTACACCAGGCAGGAGGATCTTCTGCATGCAGACGTGCGCTCCAGCCCTAAATAAGGTAAAATTGTTCAACATTATAGTGTTATTGCAATGTAAAATTCTCTCCTTATTACACCTTATAGAGTAAGTGGAGGGTCAGAGAGCACGCAGGATGTAGAGGTTAATACGCACCACGATGGGGTACCACCGCTGGTTCTCGATCACCTCCGGCATGAAGACGCAAGGCGTTGAGATCGCGCGAGGTCTTTTGGGTTTCTTGGGATGAAATTGGAGAAAATGAGACAATACAAATCTGATTTAGGTACAAATATTGGAATCAGATCTGAGTATTCCGACATGTATTGACTTTAGTGACCGGTTTCCTTTAAAGTTGTCGTTCAATAGACCCGGTAAATGGTCAGTAACTATTCCTTCCTAATCAAAAGTAGCTTTCAGAGCTAAGAGAAGATCAACTGCCCATTATTATCAAAGAAAAAGAGTGTGAATCATCGCTGATGCGTCAATTATCTGTAAAGGACATTCTCATTTCTTGGGTGATAAAGCGGATGGTTTTGGTAGACGTTCGCAGGTTGCTAATTAAACTCGTTGACTAACATTTCTTGAGTGAGATGATACCAGACCTGGTATCATCCTGGTATCATCTCACTCAAGAAATGTCAGTTAACGAGTTGAGTGGTGCTGAACGAACAACAGCACGCACTGATAATTCACAAAAGACAGTCCACCTGATCAGCTTTCGATCAGTGAGTTAACCACCATTGTTGGATAGTCTACTCAGGTGTACACATGGACCCCAGTTGCACACGTATCCCGGTTAAAGACAGTTAGAAGAGCAACTACTCAGGGACTATGGCAGCGCATTATCTACGGCTCGCTACGATAGTTTCAATGTGTTGTGGTGGACTTCTGAAAATGTTTTACGCCTCGCATAGATCAGAGACTATCGTAAACAACTTCGAAGTTCTTCAGAAATTGGGGTGATGAGTCTTGGTGATCGCTTCGATGCAGTTAACCAGATGAACAACGTGGTATTAGCAGAATTTTCACACTACCATTCACGTCGATCACAGTAACATCCGTCTGTCCATACATGCGTCGTTGACAACTGTTCTCACAAGCAACTATTGCGTGTGTATCAATCCAATCATATCGTCCTTGGTATCATTTCGCGATGAGGTGACCCACTCACTAGAACCGCCGTCAGTAGATCTCCTCCACCACCAATGTGGATGATCCAAACGTTAACTGTTATCTTTACAACGAGATTGTCGATTGCACGAGGTACTGTACTGCTCTTGTTGCTACTGGGTGACGTACACGACTAACTATCTAATCGCAGTCACAACAGGACGTAGGTGGAAGGACTATCACAGAACTAGTTGTTTGAAGAAGTTATTTGGTATCAACGAATTCAGCGCGCTGAACGGCGAAATGTCACGCCTACGATTTATGATCGCGACACATTGATGAGTGTGATGTACGTCAAGTCGTTCATCAAAGCCCATCGACGATGTACTATAGTACTAGTTGTATTATCCTACGAATATAATGATCAGGCTTTTCATGGCCACATACGGCACGTGCCACTCCCGAGCAAACCGCGACGATCGCAATCGTCAAATCTTATTCGAGTAAAACGCAGAGTGCCTGGTCTCAGCGCAGCACCGCTAACGCATCATTCGTCCGAGACACGTGACTTCAAAAGATACACTTATCACGCTACGGTATTGCCCTAGCTCAATTTTGCATGCAACTATCACCACTCGAGTTGCGATGATCACAAACTTCTACCTGAGAGTAGATCATGTTTGGTGGTGGTGTCAATGTGCTCAATTCTCAGGATCGTTAGTCCTTAGACTCCAGCCGAATCATTCTTGGTTTTGCTTTCCACTTCCCACATCATGACCTGCCAACCCCCAACTCTAGCGGAGGCGTCTGTCGATAGGGTCAAGTCACCGGGAAATTATTTTGACCTCAAGACTCCTGAAGATACTTCCGGCGACATCGAGACTGGTGCTCTGCGAGTTGGTGGCGCTCCATCCATCTGGTCGCTGCGCAACATTGGTGTGCTGGTCAGCTTCTGCTGTGTCACAATCGTCTATGGCATGAGTTTGAGCATCCTGTATGCCGTCATGAACAATTACTTATACATGTCTGGGCTACTCGTCGCGACGGCGAAAGCCCTTGTGAAAATTCCTCGCGTCCTGCGCGTTTTCCTATCGGCATTCTCGGATATTTATCCGATTTTCGGGTACCGTCGTCGCCCATATATGATCATCGGTTGGGTTGTCGCCTTTATCGCGTGCTTCATCATGGCGGTGATCCCACTGGGTGAACCGTATTATGAAGATGCCTCACTCGAAGACATCGACCTCGCTGACATGACTCCTGAGCAACTGGCACTTGTGCATACTGATGCTCCGCACCGCGGGATCAAGTTTATTTTCCTTTTCATGCTTGCCAACTTGGGTGCTGTAGTTGCCTACGGTCCAACGTATGGTATTTTCATCGAGTTGTCGCAGCGTGAGCCTGAACACATCCGAGGCCGCCTCCAAACAAACGTATTCATGGTGCGCAACGGTCTCGCAATTGTGACGGCTTTCCTTACTGGTCTATGCTTGAATAGCACCGAGTATGGTGGCACCTTCTCCTGGACAATCGGGTTTAACGGTATCATGTGGATCTGTACTGCCGCAACACTGATCACCATCCCGCTCTGCTGGTTCTGCGTCACCGAGGAGAAGGTGGAGCAAACCAAATCCATCGGGACATTCTACAAGGAGATCTACGAAGTGATCCAGAAGGAACCATTTTATCGTCTCTTCATTTTCCGGTACTTCACAAAAATTTTCGCTTCGGTGTCGGTCACGGCATCCAGCAACATCCAATCCATCTATGCCGGAGTCACACCGCTCAACGACGGTATTGCAGCTTGTATTAGTCAAGTCTTGATCGTTGCAGGTCTCTTTTCGATCAAAAAGTGGGGGCTCCAATGGAACTGGCAGTATTTGGCGATCTTCTCTCAGCTGTTCGCGGTGATCATCGATTGCTTCCCAACTTATTTCACTATCTGGAACGTTGTCCGTAGTCAATGGTTTTGGCTCGGTGTTCCACTACTCGAAGACTTCGTGGGCGAATTTGTCGACTACGCGACTACCATCACCATGGTGGAAATCGCCGAACCGGGTCGCGAGGCCACATCGATGGGTTTCCTGGGCTCCATTACTGCAGCTGCTCAGCCATTCGGAACGGTCATTACTAAGTCGGTTGACAGCTACTTCGACATCGGACAGAAAGCTCTCAAGAGAGACGACCACGCGGTACACATGGATCTCACGTACGCCTACATCATCGCCTACTTGTTTAACATCGCAGCCGTGGCATTCGCGTTCCTATTGCCGCGACAAAAGCACGAGGCACAAGCGATGAAACAGAATGGCAATAAGAGCAAGCTCATCGGCACTGTTGCTGTCGTCATTTTCATGTTCTCTGTGGTGTGGGCAATCATGACTCATCTCTTGTCACTGTGGAACTCAACTTCGTGTCTGCGTATTGCTGGTGGCAGCGGATGTTAGATCCGTGAAAGTCGACCGTAGGTCCATGAATGTCGGAAAGTAGAACCACTTCCTAAACATTTCATTTCTTGGAAACTTGATCTTGTGTGAACTTTGGCCAGATATTCATGCGGTGGAATTGGTAGCATTTTAATTGCTGGTCAGCTGGTTTACGAGCCAGCTGTTCACCTTCAAGTCTTCGTGCCAACTCGAAAGTCTCCATTGATAAAAGCAGTGATACAATGTTCATTAAATCCAGTGTAGCACCATGAAGTTTCATCGACACGCTGGCAGGGTTACCCGATCGTTAAATATTTTGAAATGAGGTATCTAGCTAAATCATGGGCGCCACTGAAACGTACACGCGATAATCATGAACATTACCATGAGATACATCAATAGGAAATATCGACATTGGGTCTGGAGACGTACCTTTGCTTGTATATGAGCGACAAATTGTAGGCTGTTTCTCGGCACAACAAGTACTCAGGGGGCACCTCCCGCTGCTGTTGCTGCTCGTCTCGAAAAATCGCAGCACTCGCTCGTACATTGGAATTGCCAAGTGAAACAATCCCTGCAGCATAATCCACAAAATATTACGTCAGAAACAATAGGGAGTAAGTTGCGTCAAGCATCACTGCTGTACTTAAGCACTGGAATACGTACTAGTTGCTGGTGAGCGCGGCCGATGTTGTACCACGCCTCAACTTGACGCATTTCCGACGTGATGTCGCTTGGAGCAGCAATACGGGTGCGCTCGTATTGCTGCAGGAATGCGAAAGCCTTTGCCACAGTGTGCTGTCGATCATTAATCGTTCGCTGCATGGAAGCTGACAGGAAGGCCAAGCCGATACAGAATAGTGTGAGTGGATCGTTCGGGTGCTTTTGATGAGCAAGCGTCAGCTCTCCCACCGTTAGCGATGCAATATCCCAGGCCGACGACTGGTGACCGGCAAGTAAAATAGCTGGATAGCTCTCTGGATCATCACGCAGAAGCTTAGCCAGGAATTTCTGGTGCCACGAAAATACACCAGTGATAGCGATCACGCGGGAGAACAAGTTCCAATAGCCCAGGTTATGTGGGTCCTCCATGATGTTCAATCGCGCACACTCGTATGCCATCCGGTTCTCTTTGAATTCAAGAGCGATGACAAGTGCCAAGAAGCGCAGTTCGAAGCGCAGAGTCGGCTTCGAGATTTTGTCCGATGTGTTCACATCTGTTAGAAGCTCAATCGCTGCTACGTATTTGCCTAGCTCAGTGAGCGTCTGAGCGACGTCGATGACCAAGTTGTAGTATTGCTGCTCGCCGAGCGCACGTGAAATCACAATTTGCTGTGCAACACGCATGACAATCCCCATGAACGACTCGCGCTGTTTTGAGTCAGTGATATCCACCAAATACTCCGACTTCAAAACTTGAAAGCCCATAGACTGCGCGTCGCTCTCTGAAATTACATCGCGCGGTTCCACCAGCGGGTTCTTCACTCGTCCAGACAATCGGAATGAGGTCTGGCTGAGAGAAGTGAGAATGATCGGAATGCCAACTTGGCATAGCACTTCAGCCTCACCCGACAGCTTCTTTAGGTGGCCATACTCAATCAACAGTTTCAGGCGAATGCCGTTTTCCATAGCATCTACAGACAATGACGGATCGTGAGCCATCTCCATTCGAGTCTGGTCTTCTTCATCATCTTCATCATCATCCGCTTCTTCTTCAAATTCATCTGCATCACTGTCACCATCACCTTTATTATCTTTCCGTTTTCATCCCGCTGTCCAGAAGTTGCATCTTGATCCTTGTGTTTTCGAGAAGTGTTGATCCAATATGGTCGAATCGGAGGATGCATTGTCTCCGGTAAATACTCCCTAAGCAACGTTATACCTTCTAGTGGGCTATTCTTCTTCCGTGTGGCCTGCATAGCCTGTAACATTAACTCCGGGTCCACAATCAAGTCTGGAGACGAGCGCTGATGCGCCAGTGCTTTCTCATAATACTCCACTGCAACGTCGTAAATTCCAAGGCGATCATGGCACGCAGCAAACTTAATCCAAATCTGCTCAATGGGAAATTCTTCACGCCCAAGTAGCTGCTGTAGAATTGCTGCTGCCTCTCGATCCTGATCTCCAAGTGCGATGTACGCATCGGCCACATCTAGGTAAAGGTCACCAAACACTTCCACGTCCTGGGCAAATAAATGCGTGAACATAGATTCGGCCGTGGTAAAATCCCGCTCGAAAAGATGACAAATGCCATACTTGACTGCAATATCAAGCGGTAAACCACCCGGATCACCCTCCATCTGTTCAGGATCTTGCGTTGAGGCATATCGTGCGTGGAGATGATGAATCACTTCAATAGCTTCACGATATTTCTTGAGTGTAATGTACAGATCTGCAAGCATATTTACAGCGTTAAGTTCATACTTAGACGAGTGCAGATTGCGTGTCGGGTCCAACGTCGCAGCTTTTTCAATACACATTTTGAGTGCATCCACCGCTTCATCTTCCTGTTCATTGCAATGATACGCCTCTGCAATTTGAATCCATAGCGACAGATCAGTCGGTATCAGCACCGTGAGTTTCTTGAAAACCTCCGCAGCTCGTCGATTATCACCCTGTTCACGACACAACTCTGCGTAACTAAACAGTGCCTCCTTGTCTTTCGAGTCTGCACTGCTCGCCTTTTTAAAACAAAATAACGCCTGGTCAAAGTTCTTTTCATCTTTGGCAATACGTCCCACACGTTTCCAAAGCTCTGCATCTTGTGGTGTCAATGTGCAGGCAATCAAAAAGAACTGCAAAGCTTTGATCCGGTCCTGTCTGTCTTCATAGATCATACCAGTGTATGATATGGGTCAGGAATAGTCGGCGCCTTCTTGATAAAGTCCTTGAGCAACGTAATGGCGTCGTCATATTGATGCGAAGCGTACAACATGTTGGCTTCACCCAGTACATTGGCCAATTCCGGCGGTACTTTGGCGGCTGTGACGCTGCGCTTGCCCGTATGGCCACGTCGTCGTCGTCGACCCTGTCTGCCTTCTCCACGTCGTCTCCGTCTGCGAGATTTGCCCCAGAGTTGGCGCTCAATGTCCGAATCCTCCTCTTCTTCCTCCACTCCGTCGTCTTCACTGGACGGTGGCACGTAGGCATCGTCACTCTCTTCAGCAGGACCGTCCGAATGTTGGTACTCTTCATCTAGCATGTCCATCTGCGCATCAATGCGTCCCACTTCGTCCTGTGAGAGCTCCTGTGCGTCGCCCATGGCCGCCTCTAATAGCGATCGAAATGACATGTTGATCGCAAATACAAAAGTGACTGGTGCGGACCAATTAGGACTATTATTTGATGAGGACGAAAAATAGCAACTTTTGTCCATTTGGACTAAATGATCTAATTTTGTGCACTTTTTGGAATTTGAATTATGGAGGGAAGTCGTCATGAGAATGAACTGTCGTGGCCGGAAGTGCAGGAGATCTGTGGACAATTAGAAGGCATGTTCCATGAAGACGCGCTCAAGGATGCAGCACGACTGCGCACGCTCGTTCAGAAGCGCAAGGACATTGCCAACACGCTCCAGAATCGTCAGAACGTGGCGCAGAGACAGCTTGCCCGTAAGACAAATTAGTCGAGTGTTTTTAATATTTATTGACTATTCTGTTGCCAGATCTGCGTGCAAACTTGAGTGAGTGGGAGGAGAAAGAAAAAACGGCCAAAGAACGCAACGAACAGGTGCACAAGCGTCTACAGGAGCTGGATGCTATCAAGCGAGACATGGCTGTGCAGTTGGACCGCTTCCGACTTGATGAACAATATCCTTCTCTTCATATATAGTGATTACATGTTGCATGGCGTTGACAGGAGCTGCAGTTTTTTCCTTAACTTGTTTCGTGTCATCGGTTTGGATTTTACGACGTCCAAGGAGTCACTGGACGCACTGCTAGACAAGTATGAGGAGGCGAGGCAGGAGCTGCTGCAGTATAATGCCGCGCACCAAAACGATATTCCAGTGGCAAAGTATGTCGGGTGAAGTTTGAGTTGATGTATTCAATGGTGTTGCTAACCACTGCACTGTTGTGGTTATCAGGAACCAGATGAGCCTCTATGCTTCAGTTACGGGCATTCGATGGGACTTCAGTGGCACACAAATTGCTGGTGGTAAGATGGCAGAATTGCAATGTGTCTCGATGTGGCGATACTAAGTTGTCTTGATGATCGTTGTAAACAGATATTCACGTTCCAGCCAACCAGCGCATTGTCCCGTTCGAGATCGACCCAGCAACAGATCATTTTACTGCTGCAAACGCCTTGTGGAACAAAATTGACGAGGCCTTCGACAGAATCGACAACGTCTTGTAGCTACAAAACTATTTGCAACATGACATGGTCAATTTGCTAGTATATGTCGACCACCGAAACCTCATGTAGCCATTTGGTTTGCCTCAATCCCCTACCCCATACCTCAAATACACACAAAAGCCATAAGAAGCATGACAACAGGGGAGGATCTATGGCAGCAGATGCTGCGTGACTGCTCCGTGCGCTCCAAGCTACCGGTAGCCAACCTTCTCGTAGTGGGTGACGCAGAGAGCGGCAAGTCGGCGCTACTAGCGCGTCTGGATGAGGCCAAACTCAGTCCCTCAGAGACTGCGGACGAATCGCATGCTGTGGACACGTTGTTGTCCTTCAAGACGCTGGATGTGCTGGACCCGCGGGCCAAGGAGAGTGGAGGTGATGCGTCAGGTACGAAATGTGAAGGAATTTGTTTCAACATGGTAAAAACAGGAATGGACGGTGGCTTTATTACTTTACAGAGGATGTGATGGCGCATATTGGCACATGGAGTTTGAATGACTTGAGTCTCAAGGACCTCATTAAGATCGCAGTAAAACCTCAGACATTGCAGAAGGTAGAGAATCGAGACGCTGATTAGGGGAATTAGAGTGGGATACTCATTAATAGGTACTCTATCGTAGACGGTGGTAGCAATTGTGCTGGATCTGTCACGGCCGTGGACTATCAAGAGCTCACTGGAGCAGTGGTTGTCGGCTCTAGAGGGACAATTGCTCGAGCAGATCAATCTGTTGGCACCAGAGACCAGGAACGAGTTGTATGCTGCTATCAAACAGCACATTTTGGCCTATGAAGACCCGGTATGGAGGTGAAGATATGGAGTGTGAGTGGTACTAACGTTGAAGCTTCCATTGTGACCTACAGAGTGTTGATCACTCCGCACCGACACCGATGGACACTTCAACGAACGAGTTTGTAAGTGTGGTGTTGTTTTCAATTGATGCAAATTTTGTACTTACGTTGTGTTTTACAATAGATGCAAGAAGGTGTGCTGTCGAAAAATTTGGGCGTCCCTCTCATGATCGTCGTGGCCAAAGCGGATGTACGTAGCATTGTGTCAAAACCTAAGCTTAGATAGCTTATCTGTGGTATTTATTGCCGGTTTGTTGTAGCTGCGCCCGGAAAACTCGGTGAAGATGGACTACATCGAGTACACACTCCGCCAGTTCGCGATTCGCTGTAAGACTTTGAGTCAGCGATACTGTCGAGTGGTCCTGCTAATGTGTATTCAATGCATTTGCTTTACTAGATGGTGCGTCGGTGGTATTTACATCGGCAAAAACCGGATCGAACGTGGATACGCTCCGCAAGTACATTCTGCATCGTGCCTACCCTTCCCAGTTCAAATTCGCAGAACCACCCCAGCTCGTGGATCACAACAGCATTTTTATCCCATCGGGTTATGATTCCTTTGAGCTGGTGAACCAGAGTCTTGTTGGTTCGCAGGCACGTTGGCCAACTGACAAACCATTCGAGAAAATTGTCCCCGCCCCAACTGAAGACACAGATGATGCTGCTACATTGCTTGCCACTGACATCCGTGTGGACAGTCACGATCAGTGGTTGGAGAAATTGGAGAAAGCTGCTGGTGCAGGTCTTGAAGAGCTGCAAAAGCAAAGCATCGAAGCGAGCAAGAAAGCAGAACAGGCAGCAGTCGCTCGTCGCGCGGCTGCAGATCGCCGTAAACGTGAAGAGAAGGACGTAAGCTCGAAGCACCTGCAAAACTTCTTCAACAACCTGCTCAGTCGACCAGAAAAGACCAGGTCTTCTAGGTCGATGAGTGATAAAAAGGTAAGACTGTCGTATCTGGTGTGCATGGGCATTGGATTTGCCTAATGCTGAAAGTGATTTTATAGAAGGAGAAAAGTGACAAGTCGTTGGGTGAACAAGAAACAAAGCAGGCCGGGGTTTAGAGAAGATCTCCTATGCATCTACTTGTGCCTCCCGCTCGTCAGTTTTATACTGCTTGTTGCATGAAGAAGACGGGTGTGACGCATCTTGTCATGGACAGGTAATCGATTTTGTCGTAGACTCGTCTCAGACGCTGGTTCTTGCTGGCATTCGGTTTCTCAAATATAGGTGGTGGGGTTTACCAAAACTGAGCATTGCAGCATGCATTTTATACTTTCATCAAGATTCTTCAGAGGACAACGCGAAGATATTTTAGTGCAATCACTAGCTCTATGTACTTCCTCTCCGGTATCTGTTGGGATTTATGCTGGGGAGGGGCTCTCGATTGCGGGTACCAGTTCGTGAGTCTGGGGGAACTGGTGACTGCGTAAATAGCATGGCGTTGATACTGTGGACAGGTGTTGGGGAGTTCAGTGCCATGTGAATCGACTGTCGTCGTTCCTGAACTCGAGATAATCGACCTTGTGTAGCTTTGAGCATTTCTACCAACTTCAGGATTTCGTCTAGGTTGATATTCATGTTGTCGAGCTCGTTGTCGACACTACTGCCATCCTCAGTTTGGAATGAATTTGCGCGAACGGAGCCAGAAGACGACAACGATTGTGTGGGAATTTTGTCGTCAGCCCCATCAACAAACGGTTGATTATTTGTTCCACCTGAACCGGATACCTCAACAATACTGCTGACGTCCACTGCATGCGCGTTGTCTAGAACCTTGACATTGTAAAGCCGTGCTTTGAGTCGAGTGTCGAGACGACGCTTTTCGGCTTCGGCAAAAAGACGATCGTGAATATGCGGGTACGCCTCGAAAATCTCCTCAGCATCATTTCTCTCCAGAGATTTCAGCTCACAGAACGTACCGGCAATCACGGTGCATGAACGCGTCATATGCCGTAGAAGACCGATTTCTCCAAAGAAACTACCCTGTTTGAGTACAGCAAGCAGACCTTCGTTGTCCGGCGAGATGACTTTAACTTTACCACGACTAATGATGACCATTGAGTTGGCCGAGTCACCTTTATGGAAAACTACATCACCTCGCATGTAAAGCTGCGTCTTGAGTCGCATCACGCAAGCTGCGAGGCAAGCATCGGAGCAATCTTGAAATAATGGCACAGTAGCGATGAGATTCCGATGGATATAGAGCGCAATTTCAGCACGCAACGCTGGTGAAAGGTCTTCGTCTTCGTAAATTGCCTTCTCGTATCGGTCTGAAGTGTTCCTCATGCGCCATAATGTTTCATAATAATTTCTAGCAGATTTACGCAGCTCGCTAGGTACGTGCAGCGCTTTAAGGTCACTCATGACCATGCGAACCTTTTCCTGATATTGCAATGCGCGCGAGCTGGAACCGATCACACCAGCCGTGATACTTGCCAGTGTCAAACATTGAAATAGGAAGCCTACCACGCCGAGGAGAGCTGCCACAAACTGCCATTTTGGATCGATCGTGGCAGCGGAAATATTTAATAGCAGAAGCACTGCAGCATAAAGTGCCTCATTGTACGCTAACTGCTCGTCCTCCACATCTGTCAATCCCAACATTGGTCCAGCCCAGAGGCAAGCGACCCAGTGAATAAAGGAGATATAGCACGCAAATACTTGGATAGCGTACGCGAACTTCAAATACTTTCTGCAAAAAGAAATACGAGGATAAGATGAGACAGGAATTCTAGTGTGAGATGCATGTAAGTCCTTACTGAACAAACTTGATGAGCCGAGTGACACGAAATAGTTTCTAGGGGTAGTAAATCGACAAAATATTAGTTTGTACTAGCTCAGATGAAAAGTTAGGAATGGTTGATCGTACCGGAACTTTCATGTATTTCACCGAAGCTTTGAACGCCTTCCTTTCAACGCTGGAGATGCCACTTGAGTTAAAGGTGACAATGTATTCGACTGGAATCGACCCGATCACGTCCACAATAAACCAGCTCTTCAACAATAGACACGAATTGGTTAATCGTTCTTCTAAACATCAAAACAAAACAAACAAATGATTGAGTGCCTACTTTAACGTAATGCTGGGCAACCATTCGACTGTCCATGATGACTTCAGTGTCTTTGACATATCCTGTTCTGCAGCTGCAGTTAGTTTAGCATTATTCATAAAAAACACCACATATGCATGTACCGGAAGTTTAGAATGACGTCGAGCAGATAAATCGCATCAGTAGTCTTGTTGAAAGCGAACCAATACCAGAGTTCGCTGTCTCCGAAGGCTATAGTGTATGGTACCCGCCAAATCAGTAAAATCGTAGTGACAGCGAGAAGAAGGTCCCAGCAATATCGAAACATCGAGTCGGGCAACAACATGTACTTGTATGCGCTATTTGAGCGTGCGAGACGAACAAGGCGTTCCTGCTCTGCGACTTTTAGAGATACTCGGTTTGACGCCGGCACTACCTCCGTACGAGTGCCACCCAACGCAGAAAACCACAAACGACCCGTTTTCCCCATGTGAATGTCACCTTGAGGTTCACTTGCCACTGCAGCAGGGCGGGGACTAGCGAGACTCTTGACCACATCCCACCCTTTTGCAATGGTATGACGGGCACGCATATACTCACCTGTTCGCCGAATTCACGTGGTGAGATAGCTCCAAAAGTGATCAAAATGGCATACCATGGGAACTAGCGGCAGCTATTCAAAGCTCAAGCGGAATAGTACGAGAAAAACGGTTTGGTTACGTAAGTATCGACAATCAAGTCAAGAAATTATTACCAATACCCACAGTGCTTTTACAAGCAAGCGTGGGCGTACATTTGCTCGATTTCCTGACTGTACTTCTTCTCCACGACGGATCTCTTCACCTTCATCGTAGGTGTCAGTTCATTACCATCGAGAGAGAAATCTCGTGGAATAATGAAGAACTTTTGCAACTGTTGCGCTCGTGAAGCAGCCTTAGCATTAGCTCGTGCCATGCCGTCCTCAATGTACTTCTGGAATTTGTCACACACCTGAACTTCAGGAACGGTGGTAGCATCGCTACCGATTTCCTTCGCCACAGTCAAGGCCATTTTATCCAACTTGTTGGTTGGTGATCCAGTTACAGCATCGGGCTCAACTCGGATAGAGCACAGGAATGTCAGGAATTTTCGTTTTTCACCTATAACCATCACGTTGGCGAGTACAGGAAGTTCAGCCTTGAGAGCGTTCTCGATCAGAACAGGCGGGACGTTTTCACCACCAGACGTGATGATGATCTCCTTGATCCGTCCTGTAATGGACAGGAAACCGTCCTTGTCAATCTCACCGACATCACCCGAGTACAACCAGCCATCATCGTCGAGAGTTGCCTTGGTGGCCTCTTCATCTTTCAGATAGCCCATGAAAATATGGCGGCCTGTGTATTGGATTTCGCCAGTGTCAGGATCAATTCTGGTGCGAGTTCCTTCCATCTCGGGTCCGACAGTGCCGATTTTCCACTTTTCTGAAGTGTTAATGGAGTGTGGTCCAGTACACTCAGATTGTCCAAATAGCTCGTAAAGCGGAATGTTGAGTGTGCTAAAGTAGCGAATGACATCTGGAGAAATCGGTGCTGCGCCGGTCAAGAAGGTGGTGCATTCATCCAGCCCCAGTGCGTGGCGTACTTTGCCCAAAAGCAAATAGTCTGCTGCCCAGAAACTCAAACTAAGTCCGGGAGTTGCCCCATATTGCGATTGCTCCGCATTGTCAGCGCCTTGCACCATTGCCCACGTCAAAAGCGACTTCTTGAGTCCTTCCGGTGCACCACCAAGTTTTTCCTTGAGCGATTCCATCATTTTTTCCCAGACACGGGGAACGCCAAAAAAGAAGTTTGGACGAACCTCCTGTAGCGTACCAAGTAGTCCACCACGCAGAGCATCGGGGCCCGCAAAATACACTTCCGAGCCAATTGAGAGGGGGAGGTGGATATCCAAATTTGAGCTGCAACGTGAGAGAGTGGCAAGAAGCTCACCGTGCGCTTTGCATCCCCCAACGCTGGTAGGGTGTTCATAGCTGCCGCTACTGTCCATGTCAAATTGTCATGGGAAATCATGACAGCCTTCGGAGGTCCCGTTGTGCCCGAAGTGTAAATAAGCGTACAGCAGTGACCAGGTAGCTGAGCAGCCATCCGTTCATCGAGTAAACTCACTTCCACTTGCTCACTCAAGCGAAGAAAATCGCTGAATGTGTAGATTGGGACGCTGTACGTTGTGCCTTGTGGTACGTCGGCCTCGTTCCACACCACCAGTGCTTTCAATTTGGGCAACTGGTCCACAACCGATAAGTACTTGTCCAGCTGAATTTTGTCGGACACCACCACCACCTTCGCATCGCAATGCGCGGAGATGTATTGACAAGCTTCAGCCGTACTGGTGACGTAGACACCAGCGATCACCGCACCTGCCATGATGGCACCCATGTTTGTGAAGAGCCATTCCGGGCAGTTCGGACCAAGTACATTGACAGCTTCGTGAGGCCCGACGCCGACATGAATGAGCGCCCGCGCGAACCGCTTCGAGATGTCATAGTACTGTTGCCAGGTGTGTGTGACCCATTCGCCATCCTTCTTGATACTGAGCGCTCTTCCGTTCGGTGAGCGCGACACGATGGTTTTAAATTCGTCCAGAACCGTGGTTGGCTCGCGAGCTGCGAGCCCGGGTTTGCCATCATTTTGAGTGCTCACACGCACTGGTGCTAGTTGATCGGTCTCCCAAACTCCCATGGCCTTCTGGTGTGTTCGATGCGCGTCGATGATTAAGAAGTGAGGACTCAAAGTAAGGAGCACGGCTCGAGATGTGAGGCTACGAAGGATCGATGAATTCGTGCATGATACTCGCAGCGAGAAGGTAGACCAGCCTGGTCATCAGGGCAGAGTAATCGCACCCAGATTCACAGCAATTGATTGGAATTGGGATTAAACTGGGATCGGTTGGGTCTTGCATAGAACTAGTTGATCAAAAACTTCATCTTGTATTGCACTCGCTTACTGTTTATGCATGTACATGTACGATCATCGTAACGATGGTAGTGTGCTGTAGAAATAAGGATTAATGTACATATATCCACGTTGGCATTATCAAGTTGCGTTGCCATTGGCATTTTGCCAACTTGGCAATCACCTGCAAGTACCGGTAAGTTGAGTTTGTGCCTCAACGATGAGTATCGTTTTCTTGCATTTTGTATAGACGCAAATCATGGTTTAATGCCTGGGCAATCATGATGCTTTGAATATTTGCTCGTGTTTGCGAACTTGTGTTTGCGAACCTGAGATGCCCGTTGCGCAACTAGGTAGGTCAGTATAACAATACATGTTCAAATGTCATACATACCGAGCGAGTCGCATGCAATTCCTAGCTGTCCGCTTAAGGGTACGAAATACCTGTCCACTTTAGTGTAAAAGTGCGTGTATGATGCAACTTCGGGCGATCCGCTTTGCTGTGCTTGTGGAGCAATCAATTTGTCACAAAACACCCAGTCATTCTGATTATGCAGATTCTCTCACTACGGTTTGCTTATTCGTGACAGTTCTCTCCTGCATCAGAAACACGTTCTCTTTTAAGTTAGTACCAACTTGTTTCTGGATCACAGCCCACGAACTCTGGGTTTGCCTCTGGGTTTGGTAGTCGGTGCCGTCGTTGGTGTATTTGTCGGTGATGGTGCCGGAGTAGGTTTTCCGTTCTCCTTGATTGTTGGTGCCGGAGTCGGTGCTGTCGTTGGAGCTATGGTAGCACTCAGCAAGCGCGGATAGTCTGGGTCAGTGCTCTTCGCAATTCGATTATAAGTAAAAAGCCCGAAGTGTTTCTCCAGTTCCACCGTGCCCATGGAATTATCATCAGGTCGACGATCGAAGAAAGAGAACCAGAACTTGAGAGGTGCTGAGCTGACACTTGCAGCAGTCGAAGGAACCCAGTTCGCCACCGCCTTGTAAAAGTTGATCGATTCAGCGAGTGAAGGTGTTACGCCGGACACTGTCGAAGTGGATCCTCCTGTAGGGAACCCGGTCTCCGTTAGTATCATTTTGCTTGAGGGGAACTTCCGCGCCATGGCATTCCACGCTCCGTCCAGAATTTCTGCTGGAGCGCTTGGATTGTACGCGGGGTCGAAGAACGGGTAGATGGTCACGCCCAAGATGTCCAAATTCGCCTGCAAACTGGCAGTCTCTGTGTCGTATGTAGAGCTCAAGTACTCAGTGATGCGCTGCACCGTACCAAACTTTACGGTAGCCGCTAGCGTAGCACCCAAGCGCGATTTAATCGTGGACACGATGCTGAGGATGTCGGCTGCTTTCACACCATTCATCAGGTTTTCGTTGCCTACGAGGATAGCAGCCACGGTACCCGGATAGTTCTGGCACGCGGATGACTTTCAAGTACAGAGAGGCTGACCAGCGAGTACATGTCCTTTCTTTACAGTAAAAGCTAACCATTGAGTACCGATAAGTGCGGATCGGATTATCGACTGAGTACACATTGCCCCTGAGGCCGAAACGTCGCGTACATCTTTTCAACAACAATAAGCTCGTTATGACAGTGGCATACTAGTGTTCTGCATCACATACTCTACAGATCAGCTTATATTGTCTCTGATGATCAGTGACCAGCCGCGCTTCGCTTGGCTGGGCGCCCCTTCGGCGCCACCGCGGTTCGCTTCGCTCGCGATATAAAGATAAGATATACTGGGGTTGTCAATGCGCGGCTCGCTGAGGAGCTCGGCGCTGGGCCCGCCTTCACAAATACCGCGCGGCCCTGCTTCGCGGGCTCCCCGCGCGGGTTTGTTTCGGCTACGCGCGCTCGCACCCGCTCGCCTTAGTTGGTCCTGTGCCCTTTCGTAGAACAGATGTGTGCGCACTTAGGCGTGTACTCATCGATTCCACCGTTTCGATGTTCGTTAGGTTCGGTACCCTGTGTACTCAAGGTTCATCCGTTTTGTACTCGATATTCACCTTATTTCATAGTTCTGTACAGCCGTGACAGCGTTGTCGATTTCAGCCGACTGCCACGATTCACTTGTCATGAACACGCCGAGGTACAGCTTCACATTGTTCTTAGCGGCGTATTGAGTCACAGGTACGCCGTAATACTGGGAGTAGTAGGTGCGAGCATGTGTGTAGTACTGTGCAATCATGGCAAGATCAGTATCGATCGATGCTGCCAGCTTGGTTGCATCCAGCACCTCAGCACCCAGCGGGTAATCCGTGGAGTGCATCGGACTGTATGTTGTCGCCATGTTGACGTACGCAGCCATCGCCGTCTGTAAGTAGTTGACAACCACAGCAAAAGCGAAGGTGGCTTCAGTCACGCCCATCGAGTCGCAAGTGAATTAAGCGAACAATGATGATTCAAATATGAGCCCCCTTGTCTGGAAAGCTGTGGCCGTATAAGGAACCCACAGGCTTGAGGAAAGGCTAACTTGAAAACGTCAGAGCATGTGATGTTGGAAACATTTCTGAAGACGTTGCAGTTGTCATTGGCAGTCTGTCGTGAAAACTGGCATCGTAGTATCTTGAGCTGAATATCATCGTCTGAAGACAGAGGGTTGTTTAGCAAGAAGGAAAGGCAATACCTTTTAACCGTTATTGGTTACACCGTCATGCTAGGATCCACGAAAATTCCTTGGAAGAGCTTGATCAACTTGTCCCCAACCTGCTTTACCTCCTCCACATCGCGACCTTCCACAGTAAGACGTGTGTTGAAACACGTACGATAACACCGACGAAAAGTTGTTCGTTGAAGGTCAACATGTCCTCGACCATCGACAGAACTCCCGGCAAAATGTACACGTTGTGCACAACTGCAACCGGAGCCCAACTAGAAGATGGCAGCACCTTGCAACCCACTGGTAAAGTCGCCATACGCTTGACACTACCATCGTGCGGGGGCTTCGGGAACTTCTCGCCCCCTAACTCCTTCATAGCAGCAAACGTTGGCTCATGCAGTTCAACGCCCACACCAAACGCTTTCGCCTGCAGCGATCAGCATCAATCAGATATCTCGTTAGCATGCAAAACGTGATCTTCTTTGCTAATTGCAGAGTGCGTACGATGCTCTCGTAAGTGATGTCGTCGTGGGTGGGGCCAATACCTCCCGTTGTGAATACGTAGCCACTGGGACCCACGAAGTCCAACAACTCCTGGACTGTCTTGATAATTGCATCTTCCTCGTCGGGGATCACAACAACGCGCTTCAGGTCGATACCCTGACGAAACATGAGCTTGGCGATGAAGTTCGAGTTGGTGTCGAGTGTCTGAGGTTGTTTTTAAGAGACGTCACTACTGCATGTGGATCTACATGCCCTACTCGCATTTATTATACTGAATAAGTGGATAGCTGTGCTAGTGTATCTGTATTGGGTAGCCTTCTGATAATAAGATGTTGAAGAATAATAGTTCGTAAGGTATTAAGGGGTTTCAAACTAGAAGTTGAGTGAACATAGTGACGTAAAAGCATGAAATACAGATCTTAATCTGATTGGTCGACGCCTAAACTGCTTTGAAGCCCCACTGAGAGGTGTGATGCCGCAGATCTCATGCCGACAGCAAGCGCTGCGTAGCTTGAAACACGGTATTCGAGCTGCTGTACTCGTCGAAAACATTGCATGGCTTTTTGATGATGATGGCAGGATGCCATTTGACGTAGAAGACGACATCGTGATGGGCTTCGTTGAATCTTACTGGACGATAAACAGAAGCCGCTATTTGAACCCGCGTCAACCTGTGCCTCGAGCTCCAGATTCTCTCGACTTCTGGCTCAATAAACTGGATGAGAAGAGGTTCACACAAGATTTTCGTGTGACATGACACCAGTTTATAGAGCTCGTGGTGCTTATCCAGGGTCATCTCGTATTTTTTAACGAGTCCAACGTATCCCAGACACCTGTATGGTGCCAACTCATGGTCACCTTGTACCGATTCGGTTGCGATGGCAATGGCGCCTCTATCGGGAAACTGGCACGACATTTTCGCTGCGCAGAAGGAACGATAGAACTTTTCACTGATAGGTGCATCACGGCTCTGATTGCTCTCGAGGCTGACGTTGTTTCGTGGCCTGATGCCTACGAACGTGAGGAGATAAGTGCTCGGATCGAAGAGTTGTCAGGATTTCGACAGTGCATCGGGTTTGTTGATGGCACATTGTTTCCGTTCTCTACTAAACCAGAGCATGATGGTTCGGATTACTACAGCCGCAAGGGATGCTACGGAATGGCCGGACTTGTCGTTTGCGATGATCACTAGCGAATTTGATATCTCTACACGGGTTGGGCTGGTTGCTGCCACGACGCGAGACTAATGGCAAATTGTGAACATCAGTTGTGCAAAAACGAAATGTTTCATGGCAATCAGTATTTGTTGGCAGACGCTGGGTTTGCACCCGATACAGCGATTGTTCCAGTCTTCAAAACGCCCAGAAATGGTCATCTCACAGGCGAACAGGGCGATTTCAACAAGGCACTAAGCCAAATTCGTGTGTGGAATGAGCATTGCATCGGAATTTTGAAAGGCAGATTTTTTAGCTTGAAGGGTCTACGTCTTCGCCTACGCAATGAACGAGATGGGGAACGAATTGTGGCTTAGATTCGTGCTTGTGTGGTGCTCCATAACTTGCTGCTATACGTTCCAAGGGTTGGTGCCTCTAAAGCAGACAACCCTAATAGATGGATTCCTATGGCGAAGGAGCTACCAGATCTGGTTGATGACGGAAACTTCGATAACGCGTTAATTAGGAACGCTGACACTGAAGGCAAGCGAAAACGCTTGCGCGTAATGAAAAGCCTGCTAGATCACATGACTAGCACTTAAAAATCAAAACTAAAGTATGCTTACTTATCCTCGAACTGCGCTGTAACCATCGCCTTCACCTCATCCGTTGAGTAAATACCCAAGTCCAGCAAATCTCGTGTAAACTGCACCTTTGCGTGAGCTAGCTCTATGCAAGAGCGTCTCTGAGCAAGCGCGGTACGCTCGCAGATTGAGTCGTACATCACATCGTCCAAACTTTTACGTTTTTTCGTTGGCTTCGATGAGAGAGTGAGTGGCTTAGAGCGCTTGGATTTTGAGGAGTTGCTACCATCACTCTTACCGTGATTTTTCGTGTTCCCGCTAGATGCATGCTCAGCATTTTCAGCTCGGCTTGAGGCTACATTCGCTGAATGGGTAGCTGCTTCCTCGGAGCTCGTGTCAATGCCGATGTCGATACCAGCTGAAGCGCATCTACCTTGAATACTGGCAATGGGGGCAGCTTTGTCGGTCTCTGCGGTAACTGTAACAGTCGTTGATGCGAGCTGATACTCCTTACGACCAACAGCGTGGTCGGCGTTGGCGTCGTCGGTGTCGCCGTCGTCACTCTTGGAATATTCGTGGTCACCAAACGGGAAATCAAAATCGTCGTCACCCTTGTCTAGCTCGCTGCGTTGCAAATCACCACGTTGCACAGGATCACTGAAACTCTGTGGGGGTTTGAATGTCCCCGTTGGAGCAATAGGCTTTACTGACGCTCGGTTGTGGAACACAGGGTAAAGTACATCCCAATGCTTGCAGATACTGACGAGTTTTTCGGCGCCCAGTAAAACGTTAGATGTAGTAGTGGTGTCGATGAACTCGCTAACCTTACCGTGAAAACTTTTGGCATCGTCTGCATCCAGAAGGCCTTCACCGGATTGTCTCTTCAAGTCTGCTGCCTTATTATACGAGTCCTGGATGTCGTTTATCTTTTGTAATACACCTAGGAACATTTCACCACAAACGTCAGTGCAGTCCTCTTATCCCTCGGCAACAAGAGCAGCACCTCACCTTTGTACGTCCTTCCATCGATGCCAGCCTCCCTGATGAGGCCAACAATCTCTGTTGCTAGTGCCTTCTTTGTTTTCCCGCCCACTGTGTCCCCGCGCCACCTTTGAAGGTTTCCTTCCTTCGTGATCCAGTCCAAGATGACGTCGACGCTGCAAGGACCGCCATTGACTCCATCCTTCTCCCAACTGACAGGGCGTCTTCGTCCAGCCGCTTTGGAGGCCGTCAGCGTGAAGACACGGTCGCGAGTTGCGTAAGAAGAGCACTTCTTGCAGAGGAAATCAAAAGGAAACTCTTGAAACTTTAGGTTTCTATGTGCTTTTGACTCGCTAGGAGAGTCAAGAAAACCTAACGTAAAGGCATAATGGCAAACGCTTCTGATTGGCTGATAGACCATGTTATGTCGTTATGTTAGGAATTTAGGATCAGCTGCCGCTACTTTGAAACCCCTTATTGTTCAGCATGAATACCGATACGCCACTGACTGATAAACTTTTGCGTGTTAAGTAGAATATTATCCTTTATACAACCGTACTTAAGTGCGACCATGACAGAACTCTAGTAAAAATGAGCATGGGTTCCGACAAATAAATAGTAGTTTCAGTAAATTCGTGTTTTCAATAATAATTATTTATTTTGTGAATTACTAAATCAAAAGTAATATTCAATCTCCTGCATACAAAAGTCTAGTATAATAGTTGCCTGTTCATTGGCAACCAACAATTAACTTTGCTTTTACATCAGCCAACCATGCTGACAGCATGTGCTCCGATGCCATTGAGTCTCCCGTTCATTTTGCTAAACAATCCCTCTAACCACCACTACGCCCAGCAGCATGGCCACCACCTCGCGCACCACCAATCTCTTCTCTCCGAAGCAGATATCCCGTTTCTTCTTCACCCCAACTACGAGGCCGAAATGCGTGACGCCAGCGCAGCAGCTACCGGTACACCCGTGCCCTGGGTCAGCCAAAAGGCGACCAACAGATACAGCTGGCTGCGTTGGGTAGTAAACTGCAACCTGCCCTTTAACTTTTTTGCGGCGCACCGAGAGCTCGAAAAGCTGTTTTTAGCTGAAAGATGTAGAATCTATATCTACGAAGCTCCAGAGTGAAAGTCTCACGCTACTCGACGCTCGCGATCTACTGGATGGTCTGCTGGAAGTTCAGCCCACTTTCAGCTCTTACATTGGTGAGTTAGACTTGATTTTGATATGATCGGGTCTTATTGCTACCTTGTGCTGTTTTATCTTTGCAGCGTCTGATGTGGAAATTGTACATTCGCCCGAGTTTGAGTCCGCCGTTGTGAAGGTGCTCAGCGGCAAATCTGGCCGCTTGACGGTGGCGCAACGAGCGATGCTGCGACCATTTCTGAGGGCGGTAACAGCAACTGAAGAAGCAATAGAACTGCATGTCCCCAGTCTTGCGGAGCGGATTCTCAAGCGGCGAAAAATAGAGGCTTCCTCCAACCGCTATGTCATGCTCGAAGCGATACTGGAACGTAGCTACCGTTGACAGTTGCTTCTAGCCATAATGAAGTGCTTGCTTGGCCTTACTCAGTTATTTATTGCGCTGAATCAGCATTTTCAATAATGTATTGATGGTTCGGTAGCTAATCTTTGCACTATTTATTTCTTCTAGCTTTCGTCAGTTCATATATATTGAATTTTCGTAATCCCTGAGTATATCCCATTCAAGTATACTGCGATATGCAGGATCTCTGATTGGTCGAAATTTGGGGACAGATGGCATTTACCATGCATGTGCCTTGCACACCGTATGCATAGCACACGAACGCAAACTGAGAACTACATTGCCCTACCAGCGAGCGAAGACTCGGCTTCTGAGCCGTAGTGGGATTTGTCTGCCCGGTTCGAACTGGGGACCTTCTGTTTACAAGACAGATGCTCTACCACTGAGTCACACAGGCGTAACTTTCACTTACTCCACGCACAATTTTCACACACTCAAATACAAATACCCCGAAACAACAACAAAACACCACTACAAATCGCTACACTCGATTCTACATCTTTCCACTGCCATTCTTGTGGCCATAAATACCACCACAATTACCCCACCGCTCGACACGCAAAACTGAACCTGCTTACCACGATGAAGCGCATCACTCACTACGAGATGCAGTTCTTACGTTACAAACAGTGCTTCTCGCTATGGAGGTTTCAGCAGACATATTGCTGTCTCTTGGTATACCACGACTTGTATCTACAGTCAATCTCGATCCATCTCCAATTCCGTGTCAAATGACCGTGTCAAAGACCACTGGTTGTATTGGCTACCGTGACCGACTGGCTCACAACAAGTTTCCACGGTACTGTCCCGTTGACGCTGAAGACACTTGGGGAGTACGAGATGTGTCTACGATCGCGCGTAGCTCATAGGACACTTCTACAGCGACAACTCCCAATTGTCAATCGTATCTCGTTTGCGCGATACATCTGATGAGGTCCGTCGTATGTGCACGGACTTTAAGAGTTGGTAGTGGCGCCTGAAGAGTTGGTAGTGGTTGGCGATGCAAAGAAAGGTACGCAAACGGAGCAACAAGGACCGTCCACGCGAAGCTGAAGCAACAAGTGCTTTGTCGCGTGTGTTGTCTCGAGACACAGAGGGGTCCAGAAGCAGCGGGGAAAAGGCATGCCTCCGCCCGGGATTGAACCGGGGACCTTCTGTTTACAAGACAGATGCTCTACCACTGAGCCACACAGGCGTAACTTTCACTTACTCCACGCACAATTTTCACACACTCAAATACAAATACCCCGAAACAACAACAAAACACCACTACAAATCGCTACACTCGATTCTACATCTTTCCACTGCCATTCTTGTGGTCATAAATACCACCACAATTACCCCACCGCTCGACACGCAAAACTGAACCTGCTTACCACGATGAAGCGCATCACTCACTACGAGATGCAGTTCTTACGTTACAAACAGTGCTTCTCGCTATGGAGGTTTCAGCAGACATATTGCTGTCTCTTGGTATACCACGACTTGTATCTACAGTCAATCTCGATCCATCTCCAATTCCGTGTCAAATGACCGTGTCAAAGACCACTGGTTGTATTGGCTACCGTGACCGACTGGCTCACAACAAGTTTCCACGGTACTGTCCCGTTGACGCTGAAGACACTTGGGGAGTACGAGATGTGTCTACGATCGCGCGTAGCTCATAGGACACTTCTACAGCGACAACTCCCAATTGTCAATCGTATCTCGTTTGCGCGATACATCTGATGAGGTCCGTCGTATGTGCACGGACTTTAAGAGTTGGTAGTGGCGCCTGAAGAGTTGGTAGTGGTTGGCGATGCAAAGAAAGGTACGCAAACGGAGCAACAAGGACCGTCCACGCGAAGCTGAAGCAACAAGTGCTTTGTCGCGTGTGTTGTCTCGAGACACAGAGGGGTCCAGAAGCAGCGGGGAAAAGGCATGCCTCCGCCCGGGATTGAACCGGGGACCTTCTGTTTACAAGACAGATGCTCTACCACTGAGCCACACAGGCGTAACTTTCACTTACTCCACGCACAATTTTCACACACTCAAATACAAATACCCCGAAACAACAACAAAACACCACTACAAATCGCTACACTCGATTCTACATCTTTCCACTGCCATTCTTGTGGTCATAAATACCACCACAATTACCCCACCGCTCGACACGCAAAACTGAACCTGCTTACCACGATGAAGCGCATCACTCACTACGAGATGCAGTTCTTACGTTACAAACAGTGCTTCTCGCTATGGAGGTTTCAGCAGACATATTGCTGTCTCTTGGTATACCACGACTTGTATCTACAGTCAATCTCGATCCATCTCCAATTCCGTGTCAAATGACCGTGTCAAAGACCACTGGTTGTATTGGCTACCGTGACCGACTGGCTCACAACAAGTTTCCACGGTACTGTCCCGTTGACGCTGAAGACACTTGGGGAGTACGAGATGTGTCTACGGTCGCGCGTAGCTCATAGGACACTTCTACAGCGACAACTCCCAATTGTCAATCGTATCTCGTTTGCGCGATACATCTGATGAGGTCCGTCGTATGTGCACGGACTTTAAGAGTTGGTAGTGGCGCCTGAAGAGTTGGTAGTGGTTGGCGATGCAAAGAAAGGTACGCAAACGGAGCAACAAGGACCGTCCACGCGAAGCTGAAGCAACAAGTGCTTTGTCGCGTGTGTTGTCTCGAGACACAGAGGGGTCCAGAAGCAGCGGGGAAAAGGCATGCCTCCGCCCGGGATTGAACCGGGGACCTTCTGTTTACAAGACAGATGCTCTACCACTGAGCCACACAGGCACTTCTCAATCTGCCGGATAGTACGCAAGTCGACTCTTCAGAAGAACCCATCCCGTCCAAGCTTCCCGCCCTTTCTCTGCCATGGAGAATCCAGTAGCCACTCCTTCTTTGCACCCAGTCTCCTCGACCTCCCCTGTCGCTCTACGAGCGGTATCAACGGAGGCTCCGGACCACCCGTTGAGCAAGGCGCTCCTCCCTCCTGGCATGGAACCTAATGACATTTCCGTCGATGGTTCCCATGCTGATGCCTCCGGCGGTGCTGAAGACTCTGCCCTCTCTGCGATGGCGCCTTCTCCGTCGTCAATGCCACCTCCGCCGCCGTTGTCTGCTCTTCCAGTTCCACCTTCTACCAACAGGGCGCTGGTGGGCACGGAGAAAACCAACGAGGACGACGAGATGCTCCCTCCACCCCCAGCCAGTGCCGAGCCTGAGGCCGACCAGGCGAGGTCGTCTGCCGTTACGAGTGACGGTACCGCTGCCGTTCACGCTGGCGATACCGCGGACAACGCGAATGATCGGGACTCACGTCCAACGATGGCAATGTTGATCCGCCAACAAGAAACCATCCGTCGCGACAATGCCGAAGTTGATGCTGCTCGCCGCCGCGTGGAGACTCCCAAGCCACTCGCTGTCGACATTGAAATGATCGAACGGCAGTACGCTGCCGGCGGAGACTGGTCCGATATCGCCTCTTGTATCCACCAGTCTCGTCCGTACGAGCTGCCTCGTGCCAAGTATGACATGGTGATCGAGACAGGCAAGACGTTCACAAAGATGCCGCTGACCAAAATCATGGCTGCGCTTGTGGGAAAAGGCTATCGCAACTGCGCGCTCGACCGCCTCTATGAGCAGAAAAGAGTCGGCCAGGTGTCGAAAATGCCCGGAGGTAACCTGCGCCTCAAGCTCAAGGACCGCGAAGCGTGTCTGCAACTCGAACGTACGACTGTCAGCATCCTCGGCGGTGTGTATCCGTTCAAACCGTTCGATGTCCTTGCAAGCAAGTTCTTCTTGGACGTCTCGAATGTTGATTCGGACACTGACACAGATCTCATCCTGCGTCGCCTGTACCTGCTTGGGTGCGAACCAGTGTATGACACGTTCCGGGACGTGAACCTGGCGACAGGTCTCACCTCAGCGACGTGGCGCGTATACTTCCGGTCGCGTGAGTGCCCACCCCCACTGGTGGTGAACGGCTCAGTGTGTGACCAGCTCGTGTTCAACAACAAGTTGTACCCGGCGCACGGCAAAGACGCACCGTTCGCGTCGGAGCGCCTCCCGTTCGGCTTTCGCTCGCACCACAGTATTGAGTTGAAGTCTCCCGTCTCGTCAAATACTGGGTTTGCTCGATCAGCTCAAACACAATCTGCAACACGTGTCGCCAGGTCAAAGCGATCGACGAACCAATTGAAGCCATCTCTTGGTCCACTAAAAACGTACGCGCAAGCTGCTCAAGCCGAACCAGCCCTCCCCTCGCTCGACAGCACACTCGAGGATGAAGAGACGAAAGAGGAAGGCCAGCTCCAACTTGGAGCTCAGCATGGCCAGCAACCTGTGGCCACTCAACTCGCAAAGAGAGTCATCGATCTCGACGACGCGCTCTCGATCTCAACGTCCACTGAATCCGGTGGTCACCTCTCACCGCCAGCGAGTCCAAAGCTCCCACCTAAGCCTGTGTTGATGCTGACGAATGGCTCTGACGGCTTCACCACTGTCGTGAACAAGAAGAAGCGATCGCGTGGAGGCATTGACTTCAGCAATATGTTGACGAAGCAAATGCCTGCGCCGCTAGATGGGGTCGCAACTGCGAACTACTTCCAGGCGCTCCAGACGATGGAAGTCAAGTTTGAAGCGATAGACGCGACTGTGGACAAGAAGTATGGCATCCGCCACCACGTGCGTCCGGTTGACGTGAAGCGTCCAGAAGCGCTCAAGTCGTCCACTGAGTCTGCGTTCTTCGTCGAGAAACACCACACGAAGATCCGCAAGGCGCCGAAGCCGTCGCCTGTTGTCGAGGTAACAGAGTCGATGATCAGCGATGAGAATACGGCTCTGCTAAACACACTTGATGATCGTCTCGAGGATGCGGACAAGAGGGTTGATGGCATCTCCAAGATCCTTGGAAACGCGACGAACCCGGACCATATCATGAAGAAGGCAGTCGAGTCTCCGCTCGCGTTCAACAGTGCGCTGTCGCTCAAGATGGCAGTCAGCGGCAATGAAATCGAGGAACTTGTGCAGTTGCACATGATCAACCGCGTGTTGAGCGCGAACAAACCGGATGAGGACACGACGTTCGCAACGAAGTGGAAGAAACTCATGGGGAAATCGGTTCCGTCCAAACGCCACGACATCTTCGCTGCGTGCAGCAAATGGTGGCAGACGACACCGAAAATCTTTGAGCTAGCCCGTTTCACCAAGGCGCTGAGCGCATTCGAGCTTTCGCTCATGTCGATCGCACCAACGTTGTTTACGAACGACCACTGGATCCAGTACGTCACGGGTCATCCGGTCGAGTGGATCCCCGCCCACCACGTTCGCCTGCTGCACCCGAACGCGCTGCTGCGGCTCCTGAGATCGGAGCTTGGTGAACTGTGCATGGCACACTGGCGTGAGGTCCAATGGCAGGGACACCTGTTCGACGAGCTCGAGGAACTACGGCAGCTTGAAGGTCACTACCCAGCGGACGAGTCCGTTCTTCAGCTCCAAGTTGCGGAAGATGGCTCAGTGACACCAGCGGCAGGCGGCATAGCCCCTCGTTGCTAAGGTGGTCTTGACGCCGCAATCAACTTGGGACAACGCCAGCGTGTTGACCGTGAACACGAACGGCGTCAAGAAGAACGGACACCTACTGATCGATAACCTGCTTTCGAAGTATGCACTGACGTGCGTTCAAGAGACCAAATTCGCGGACCGCTCCCATCTCGCAAACTTCAAATTTCACCTCGAGTCAGCCTTCGAGCACAAGCTGTTCCTGAGTGACGTGAACGCGCTCCTGGATCGACCGACGCGTGGTCGGAGCAACGGAGTGCTGACAGTACTCCGCTCTGACTTCCCAGGCTTTGACTCGGCAGTGGATCTCACCCACATGACCGTCCCTGGCCGGTACCTCGTCGTGCGTGTGACGGTCGAGCATGCTCCCGTCTACATCCACAACGTGTACGCGCCAGTGGACAAACAAGAAAAACAACAGTTCTTTTCCGGTTTAGCAACGGAAGAGTTCGAAGACAACGCGACGCACTTGGTACTTGGCGACCTCAACACACCGCTAGACCCGAGCCTGGACTGTTCGACGACGGATCTGCGCTACGACCCAAGCCGCTCGAGCTGCCTCGAGTGGTTAGCTCGCCTTGGTGTCGTAGACGCGTGGCGAATCCATCACGATGCAGCCCGCGTATTCACGGGACCGATGCCTCGCAAGAACCGCCTTGACTACATACTCATCTCGGACTCGTTCTGCAACAGCTTCTACAGTGATGCTAAGTACTTTCTGCCATCACATGCTGGTGACCACCTGGCTCACAGCATGACGTTTAAGTCGGGGTCCCAGATGCATGGCCGAGGGTACTGGAAGTTCCCACGGTACCTGCTGGAGTACCCCCTAGTGGTGTCGGCGATCCGACGCGAGGCGGAAGACATATTGTCGAAGCTCCGCACCGCCCCAAATCCAGGAAAGACGTGGGAGCGATGGAAGTCAGACATCAAAACGCAGTTGCAGGATCTGCAAAAGAAGCTCCGCATGCAAGATGCCCAAGCTGTCGAGGATGCTCGAGTCGCGCTGGACGACGCCGCTGCGCGACACAGAGTTGATACCGATGATACCAACCGTCAGGTGTACGAGGAAGCCATGCGCGACTATAAAGAGACGGTGACCAGGTCCAGCCAGTATCGTCAAGACACTGCGTTTGGCTTTCAAGCCACGAACTCCGAAAAGTCGACGAAGCACTTCTTTCGACCGCTAGACACAAGCTTACGGAGGGTCTCAATTGAGGAAGTCTCGATACCGAATGGAGGTGTCTCGACGAACCCGCATGAGATCAGTCTTCGCTTCCTCGAGCACTGGGGGTCGGAGATGGGAGACCCTGATAGTCCAGCAGGTACAGCTCCCCCACCAAACAGCACGGTGCAGCGCAAACTTCTTGACTCCGTCGTCCGCGTCCTATCAGAGCTCGATCGGCAGGCTCTCGACATGGATGTGACCGCTCTCGACTTGACGGAAGCTATCAAGCACATGACAGCGACGTCATCTCCAGGTATGGATGGCCTAACAGCAGGATTCTACCAAGTCGCTCCAGAAGTATTCGGACAGTGCCTCGAACTAGTCTTCAATGATCGCCTGAAACGCGGCAAACTGCTCGCGTCGCAACGCAAGTCGGCGGTAGTGCTACTACACAAGAAGGGTTCTCGTGCAGATCCAGGCAACTACCGACCGATTGCGCTCATACCAGTCGATGTGAAGATACTGTCGAAGGCTCTGACGTATCGTCTGCAGTCTGTTATCCCGAAGTTGATCCATCCGGACCAAAAAGGATTTGTCCGCGGCCGCTCGATCCATCACCACGTGCGCTTCCTGGCCGATCTCCAAGACCTCGCCACAAGTCGAGACGAAGAGGCGTATGCGCTGTTCTTGGATTTCCAGAAGGCGTTTGATCGAGTCAACTGGGATTACATGTTCCGTTTGCTTGAGCGGATGGTAATCGGCGAAGGTTTCACGCGCTGGGTCAAACTACTATACACGGATCCGCAGGCTCACCTGCTGATTAACGGTATCATCCAGCCAGCGTTATATCCAACTCGAGGAGTGAAGCAAGGCGATCCACTGTCTGCACTGCTCTTCATCCTGACGATCGAACCCCTTGGAAACATGCTGCGGTCGCACGAGGAGTACGGAGTGTGTCTGAACGACGACGATACTGCAACAAGCATCTTCTTTGCGGACGACTCGACACTGCTCGGCAGCTCCATCCCAAACCTGCAAGCGCAGCTTGAGATTGTGGAAGAGTACTGTTTCGACTCGGGCGCGCAGCTGAACCTGTCGAAGTCAGTGTTGCTGGCGCTGAACCGGGGCCACGACTGTCCGCAAATGCCCGGTGTTCAAGTCCTCAGACGTTCGGAGGCGGTCAAGTATCTTGGCATTCCATTCAGCCAGGCGTCTGTTGACGATCGAATTCTCGAGTCGCTTGACCAACGCTTCTATGACGGCTTCAAGGCGTGGTTTCGCCGCGCTCGAACGCTTCGCGGGCGCCTCCTGGTTGCACAGACCATGGTGCTATCGCGCTTGTGGCACTACACACAACACGTCTCACTTCCTTCGGCTGTCGTCAGGAGATGGCAGTCGATGCTGAACCGATTCGTGCTGAGTCGCAAGTACGAACGCGACGCGACACACATCCAGTTGATCCCCGGCGAATTCCTGTATCTTCGACGTGCAGACGGAGGTCTTGGTATCCCGAGTCTCGACGCACAGCTCAAGCGGCAGCGCTTCGTATTCATGATGCAGTTCGTCGCACAAGCACAGGAGACTACCGGACGCTGGTGGACGACTGCAAGCACAGAATTACTGCGGTCGATCCTTCCTCAATATAGCAAGTGCCACGCACTTGACTTGCTCACGATATCTCCGCAGCGCCACGGCGAGATGATCAAGTGGAGACACGTGTCTACCTGGTGGAAAAAGACCTGGACGTGGTGGCACCGGACAACCTGGGACAAGAGATGGAGCGACTTACACTCTGACGAACGCGTCAAGTATGCGCTCCACCAGCCGATCTGGTTTCACTCGGACGCTGAACTTCACTACGAACAGCAGATGCATGGTCGCACAGCTTCTGCACATCGGCGCTGCATAGGCATGGCGCCAGAACCGCAACGAAGCTTCCGCCTGCACGTCTCGCGGGTCTTTGGTCTTCGGTCGCTTGCTGACTTCATGCGTATTGAGAACGCGTGGCCAACGCAAGTCACCTTTGTGATTCGGCATATCGATTTCACGCTGGTGGACATCACGCCAGGACAACAAGCCAAGTGGCTGCGCGCGCTGTATCGCGAGGCGACGCAGATCGTGAATCGGCTCGAAGCAGGCGACGTTGTTCTTTCGCCACTTATCAGGGACAGCCAGCGGTTGATACCGTACGTCGGAGTCCTGAGCAACCAGAAGCTATGCTTATTCCCGGCAATTCCACGCTCGGCGGTCCTGCGTATCGTGTGGACGCCCAAGCCACCGACAAAGCCGCATCCGATGAAGGTTCACTGGGACCGCATCGATGCCAGCCACGTCAAGACGCATGCGAAGCTTGGCAAGCGTCTGCGCAAGATTCTTCTCCCGATCTTTGAGGACCTTCAATTCCGCCTGACGTTCCGTCTACTGCCGGTCCGGTCACGCTTCTGGTTCCTTGAACATGTGAGCCCTGGCATTCGCAAATGCGTGCGAGAAGGCTGTAACGCGATCGAGTCTGACCAGCACTTGTTCTTCGACTGCACGCTCGCGTTGGGCTTGTGGCGACACGTACTTGATATCGCGAGGATACTCTTCAAACACAAGCCGACGTGGCTCGATATCGCGCTGGCGAGGGAAATGCATGTGCGAGACGAGTGGACGGACCACGAGGCGATCGTAGCCGACGTGTGGCATGTCCTCCGCTCAGTGACGCTTCATTTCGTGTGGTCGGATCGCAATCGGTGTCTGTTCGATGGAAGACAGCCGACGCCGGCGCTCGCTGCGCTCCAAGTAATCTTGACGACGTTTGCTGCGCACATCCGATACTTCCTGCGGCGCCTGTATACACCAGACGAGCAGGACCAGTTACGCGAAGTGCTCAAGCGGCTGACCACGCAGTCCACCTTTGGGGACTTTGTTGACCGCCACCCTGGTATCACCAGTGTTCGTGAAGCCGCCTAGCCGTGTACCAATGAAGATGCACCGGCCAATATGTCGACAAGCAGCGGTATACCCACTACAGTTGACAGATCCAGCTTCCAGCCCCAGACGCCCCCCACGCTGCTCGACCGCGGACGTTAAGGAACCAGAAGTCAACAAGGTAGCGGGCGGCGCCCTCACACCCCCCCGACAACGGTTCTTGTCCACGGACGGCTTTGCGGAAGGCGCTGATGAGGCCTTGGCCTTCACTGCACCTGCGAATGGCTTACCGCCGCTCATGATCTGCCATAGGCACTTTGTGAGTTCGACTCAACTCGACTAAGTTAACTTGTTAGCTTACCTGAGAGGTCCCGCTTAGGTGCGATTCGACTTGCTCCCGACTTGGCAAATTCGGTTATGACGACCAGTGACCCCTGTGCAACCAGTCATCTTCAAGCAACATTACTGGTGCAACATACCAGTACCTCTTATACCTGATACTCCAGACCTCCAAGACTTTATGACCTCCCAAACTTGATGTCAAAAATCGACCAAAACGGGAGTTTTTTACCTCTCAAAATTTATATTTGGTGTGGTCCACACAATTTCGGAATGGGTCGACCTATATATCATTTTGCTCCGTTTTCACTACACTTTCACGTGATCTCTGACTCAATACCAAGAAACGCACAAGACACAACCAAGAACTCACAGACCAAGTATGTACACTAGTATTTATATCAGTAAGGTCAGTCATTACCCGGTAGATTGAGAAGCAACTCAGTCTGTGGTAATAGACACACTTTCAACTGAGCCACACAGGCGTAACTTTCACTTACTCCACGCACAATTTTCACACACTCAAATACAAATACCCCGAAACAACAACAAAACACCACTACAAATCGCTACACTCGATTCTACATCTTTCCACTGCCATTCTTGTGGTCATAAATACCACCACAATTACCCCACCGCTCGACACGCAAAACTGAACCTGCTTACCACGATGAAGCGCATCGCTCACTACGAGATGCAGTTCTTACGTTACAAACAGTGCTTCTCGCTATGGAGGTTTCAGCAGACATATTGCTGTCTCTTGGTATACCACGACTTGTATCTACAGTCAATCTCGATCCATCTCCAATTCCGTGTCAAATGACCGTGTCAAAGACCACTGGTTGTATTGGCTACCGTGACCGACTGGCTCACAACAAGTTTCCACGGTACTGTCCCGTTGACGCTGAAGACACTTGGGGAGTACGAGATGTGTCTACGATCGCGCGTAGCTCATAGGACACTTCTACAGCGACAACTCCCAATTGTCAATCGTATCTCGTTTGCGCGATACATCTGATGAGGTCCGTCGTATGTGCACGGACTTTAAGAGTTGGTAGTGGCGCCTGAAGAGTTGGTAGTGGTTGGCGATGCAAAGAAAGGTACGCAAACGGAGCAACAAGGACCGTCCACGCGAAGCTGAAGCAACAAGTGCTTTGTCGCGTGTGTTGTCTCGAGACACAGAGGGGTCCAGAAGCAGCGGGGAAAAGGCATGCCTCCGCCCGGGATTGAACCGGGGACCTTCTGTTTACAAGACAGATGCTCTACCACTGAGCCACACAGGCGTAACTTTCACTTACTCCACGCACAATTTTCACACACTCAAATACAAATACCCCGAAACAACAACAAAACACCACTACAAATCGCTACACTCGATTCTACATCTTTCCACTGCCATTCTTGTGGTCATAAATACCACCACAATTACCCCACCGCTCGACACGCAAAACTGAACCTGCTTACCACGATGAAGCGCATCACTCACTACGAGATGCAGTTCTTACGTTACAAACAGTGCTTCTCGCTATGGAGGTTTCAGCAGACATATTGCTGTCTCTTGGTATACCACGACTTGTATCTACAGTCAATCTCGATCCATCTCCAATTCCGTGTCAAATGACCGTGTCAAAGACCACTGGTTGTATTGGCTACCGTGACCGACTGGCTCACAACAAGTTTCCACGGTACTGTCCCGTTGACGCTGAAGACACTTGGGGAGTACGAGATGTGTCTACGATCGCGCGTAGCTCATAGGACACTTCTACAGCGACAACTCCCAATTGTCAATCGTATCTCGTTTGCGCGATACATCTGATGAGGTCCGTCGTATGTGCACGGACTTTAAGAGTTGGTAGTGGCGCCTGAAGAGTTGGTAGTGGTTGGCGATGCAAAGAAAGGTACGCAAACGGAGCAACAAGGACCGTCCACGCGAAGCTGAAGCAACAAGTGCTTTGTCGCGTGTGTTGTCTCGAGACACAGAGGGGTCCAGAAGCAGCGGGGAAAAGGCATGCCTCCGCCCGGGATTGAACCGGGGACCTTCTGTTTACAAGACAGATGCTCTACCACTGAGCCACACAGGCGTAACTTTCACTTACTCCACGCACAATTTTCACACACTCAAATACAAATACCCCGAAACAACAACAAAACACCACTACAAATCGCTACACTCGATTCTACATCTTTCCACTGCCATTCTTGTGGTCATAAATACCACCACAATTACCCCACCGCTCGACACGCAAAACTGAACCTGCTTACCACGATGAAGCGCATCACTCACTACGAGATGCAGTTCTTACGTTACAAACAGTGCTTCTCGCTATGGAGGTTTCAGCAGACATATTGCTGTCTCTTGGTATACCACGACTTGTATCTACAGTCAATCTCGATCCATCTCCAATTCCGTGTCAAATGACCGTGTCAAAGACCACTGGTTGTATTGGCTACCGTGACCGACTGGCTCACAACAAGTTTCCACGGTACTGTCCCGTTGACGCTGAAGACACTTGGGGAGTACGAGATGTGTCTACGATCGCGCGTAGCTCATAGGACACTTCTACAGCGACAACTCTCAATTGTCAATCGTATCTCGTTTGCGCGATACATCTGATGAGGTCCGTCGTATGTGCACGGACTTTAAGAGTTGGTAGTGGCGCCTGAAGAGTTGGTAGTGGTTGGCGATGCAAAGAAAGGTACGCAAACGGAGCAACAAGGACCGTCCACGCGAAGCTGAAGCAACAAGTGCTTTGTCGCGTGTGTTGTCTCGAGACACAGAGGGGTCCAGAAGCAGCGGGGAAAAGGCATGCCTCCGCCCGGGATTGAACCGGGGACCTTCTGTTTACAAGACAGATGCTCTACCACTGAGCCACACAGGCGTAACTTTCACTTACTCCACGCACAATTTTCACACACTCAAATACAAATACCCCGAAACAACAACAAAACACCACTACAAATCGCTACACTCGATTCTACATCTTTCCACTGCCATTCTTGTGGTCATAAATACCACCACAATTACCCCACCGCTCGACACGCAAAACTGAACCTGCTTACCACGATGAAGCGCATCACTCACTACGAGATGCAGTTCTTACGTTACAAACAGTGCTTCTCGCTATGGAGGTTTCAGCAGACATATTGCTGTCTCTTGGTATACCACGACTTGTATCTACAGTCAATCTCGATCCATCTCCAATTCCGTGTCAAATGACCGTGTCAAAGACCACTGGTTGTATTGGCTACCGTGACCGACTGGCTCACAACAAGTTTCCACGGTACTGTCCCGTTGACGCTGAAGACACTTGGGGAGTACGAGATGTGTCTACGATCGCGCGTAGCTCATAGGACACTTCTACAGCGACAACTCCCAATTGTCAATCGTATCTCGTTTGCGCGATACATCTGATGAGGTCCGTCGTATGTGCACGGACTTTAAGAGTTGGTAGTGGCGCCTGAAGAGTTGGTAGTGGTTGGCGATGCAAAGAAAGGTACGCAAACGGAGCAACAAGGACCGTCCACGCGAAGCTGAAGCAACAAGTGCTTTGTCGCGTGTGTTGTCTCGAGACACAGAGGGGTCCAGAAGCAGCGGGGAAAAGGCATGCCTCCGCCCGGGATTGAACCGGGGACCTTCTGTTTACAAGACAGATGCTCTACCACTGAGCCACACAGGCGTAACTTTCACTTACTCCACGCACAATTTTCACACACTCAAATACAAATACCCCGAAACAACAACAAAACACCACTACAAATCGCTACACTCGATTCTACATCTTTCCACTGCCATTCTTGTGGTCATAAATACCACCACAATTACCCCACCGCTCGACACGCAAAACTGAACCTGCTTACCACGATGAAGCGCATCACTCACTACGAGATGCAGTTCTTACGTTACAAACAGTGCTTCTCGCTATGGAGGTTTCAGCAGACATATTGCTGTCTCTTGGTATACCACGACTTGTATCTACAGTCAATCTCGATCCATCTCCAATTCCGTGTCAAATGACCGTGTCAAAGACCACTGGTTGTATTGGCTACCGTGACCGACTGGCTCACAACAAGTTTCCACGGTACTGTCCCGTTGACGCTGAAGACACTTGGGGAGTACGAGATGTGTCTACGATCGCGCGTAGCTCATAGGACACTTCTACAGCGACAACTCCCAATTGTCAATCGTATCTCGTTTGCGCGATACATCTGATGAGGTCCGTCGTATGTGCACGGACTTTAAGAGTTGGTAGTGGCGCCTGAAGAGTTGGTAGTGGTTGGCGATGCAAAGAAAGGTACGCAAACGGAGCAACAAGGACCGTCCACGCGAAGCTGAAGCAACAAGTGCTTTGTCGCGTGTGTTGTCTCGAGACACAGAGGGGTCCAGAAGCAGCGGGGAAAAGGCATGCCTCCGCCCGGGATTGAACCGGGGACCTTCTGTTTACAAGACAGATGCTCTACCACTGAGCCACACAGGCGTAACTTTCACTTACTCCACGCACAATTTTCACACACTCAAATACAAATACCCCGAAACAACAACAAAACACCACTACAAATCGCTACACTCGATTCTACATCTTTCCACTGCCATTCTTGTGGTCATAAATACCACCACAATTACCCCACCGCTCGACACGCAAAACTGAACCTGCTTACCACGATGAAGCGCATCACTCACTACGAGATGCAGTTCTCACGTTACAAACAGTGCTTCTCGCTATGGAGGTTTCAGCAGACATATTGCTGTCTCTTGGTATACCACGACTTGTATCTACAGTCAATCTCGATCCATCTCCAATTCCGTGTCAAATGACCGTGTCAAAGACCACTGGTTGTATTGGCTACCGTGACCGACTGGCTCACAACAAGTTTCCACGGTACTGTCCCGTTGACGCTGAAGACACTTGGGGAGTACGAGATGTGTCTACGATCGCGCGTAGCTCATAGGACACTTCTACAGCGACAACTCCCAATTGCCAATCGTATCTCGTTTGCGCGATACATCTGATGAGGTCCGTCGTATGTGCACGGACTTTAAGAGTTGGTAGTGGCGCCTGAAGAGTTGGTAGTGGTTGGCGATGCAAAGAAAGGTACGCAAACGGAGCAACAAGGACCGTCCACGCGAAGCTGAAGCAACAAGTGCTTTGTCGCGTGTGTTGTCTCGAGACACAGAGGGGTCCAGAAGCAGCGGGGAAAAGGCATGCCTCCGCCCGGGATTGAACCGGGGACCTTCTGTTTACAAGACAGATGCTCTACCACTGAGCCACACAGGCGTAACTTTCACTTACTCCACGCACAATTTTCACACACTCAAATACAAATACCCCGAAACAACAACAAAACACCACTACAAATCGCTACACTCGATTCTACATCTTTCCACTGCCATTCTTGTGGTCATAAATACCACCACAATTACCCCACCGCTCGACACGCAAAACTGAACCTGCTTACCACGATGAAGCGCATCACTCACTACGAGATGCAGTTCTCACGTTACAAACAGTGCTTCTCGCTATGGAGGTTTCAGCAGACATATTGCTGTCTCTTGGTATACCACGACTTGTATCTACAGTCAATCTCGATCCATCTCCAATTCCGTGTCAAATGACCGTGTCAAAGACCACTGGTTGTATTGGCTACCGTGACCGACTGGCTCACAACAAGTTTCCACGGTACTGTCCCGTTGACGCTGAAGACACTTGGGGAGTACGAGATGTGTCTACGATCGCGCGTAGCTCATAGGACACTTCTACAGCGACAACTCCCAATTGCCAATCGTATCTCGTTTGCGCGATACATCTGATGAGGTCCGTCGTATGTGCACGGACTTTAAGAGTTGGTAGTGGCGCCTGAAGAGTTGGTAGTGGTTGGCGATGCAAAGAAAGGTACGCAAACGGAGCAACAAGGACCGTCCACGCGAAGCTGAAGCAACAAGTGCTTTGTCGCGTGTGTTGTCTCGAGACACAGAGGGGTCCAGAAGCAGCGGGGAAAAGGCATGCCTCCGCCCGGGATTGAACCGGGGACCTTCTGTTTACAAGACAGATGCTCTACCACTGAGCCACACAGGCGTAACTTTCACTTACTCCACGCACAATTTTCACACACTCAAATACAAATACCCCGAAACAACAACAAAACACCACTACAAATCGCTACACTCGATTCTACATCTTTCCACTGCCATTCTTGTGGTCATAAATACCACCACAATTACCCCACCGCTCGACACGCAAAACTGAACCTGCTTACCACGATGAAGCGCATCACTCACTACGAGATGCAGTTCTTACGTTACAAACAGTGCTTCTCGCTATGGAGGTTTCAGCAGACATATTGCTGTCTCTTGGTATACCACGACTTGTATCTACAGTCAATCTCGATCCATCTCCAATTCCGTGTCAAATGACCGTGTCAAAGACCACTGGTTGTATTGGCTACCGTGACCGACTGGCTCACAACAAGTTTCCACGGTACTGTCCCGTTGACGCTGAAGACACTTGGGGAGTACGAGATGTGTCTACGATCGCGCGTAGCTCATAGGACACTTCTACAGCGACAACTCCCAATTGTCAATCGTATCTCGTTTGCGCGATACATCTGATGAGGTCCGTCGTATGTGCACGGACTTTAAGAGTTGGTAGTGGCGCCTGAAGAGTTGGTAGTGGTTGGCGATGCAAAGAAAGGTACGCAAACGGAGCAACAAGGACCGTCCACGCGAAGCTGAAGCAACAAGTGCTTTGTCGCGTGTGTTGTCTCGAGACACAGAGGGGTCCAGAAGCAGCGGGGAAAAGGCATGCCTCCGCCCGGGATTGAACCGGGGACCTTCTGTTTACAAGACAGATGCTCTACCACTGAGCCACACAGGCGTAACTTTCACTTACTCCACGCACAATTTTCACACACTCAAATACAAATACCCCGAAACAACAACAAAACACCACTACAAATCGCTACACTCGATTCTACATCTTTCCACTGCCATTCTTGTGGTCATAAATACCACCACAATTACCCCACCGCTCGACACGCAAAACTGAACCTGCTTACCACGATGAAGCGCATCACTCACTACGAGATGCAGTTCTCACGTTACAAACAGTGCTTCTCGCTATGGAGGTTTCAGCAGACATATTGCTGTCTCTTGGTATACCACGACTTGTATCTACAGTCAATCTCGATCCATCTCCAATTCCGTGTCAAATGACCGTGTCAAAGACCACTGGTTGTATTGGCTACCGTGACCGACTGGCTCACAACAAGTTTCCACGGTACTGTCCCGTTGACGCTGAAGACACTTGGGGAGTACGAGATGTGTCTACGATCGCGCGTAGCTCATAGGACACTTCTACAGCGACAACTCCCAATTGTCAATCGTATCTCGTTTGCGCGATACATCTGATGAGGTCCGTCGTATGTGCACGGACTTTAAGAGTTGGTAGTGGCGCCTGAAGAGTTGGTAGTGGTTGGCGATGCAAAGAAAGGTACGCAAACGGAGCAACAAGGACCGTCCACGCGAAGCTGAAGCAACAAGTGCTTTGTCGCGTGTGTTGTCTCGAGACACAGAGGGGTCCAGAAGCAGCGGGGAAAAGGCATGCCTCCGCCCGGGATTGAACCGGGGACCTTCTGTTTACAAGACAGATGCTCTACCACTGAGCCACACAGGCGTAACTTTCACTTACTCCACGCACAATTTTCACACACTCAAATACAAATACCCCGAAACAACAACAAAACACCACTACAAATCGCTACACTCGATTCTACATCTTTCCACTGCCATTCTTGTGGTCATAAATACCACCACAATTACCCCACCGCTCGACACGCAAAACTGAACCTGCTTACCACGATGAAGCGCATCACTCACTACGAGATGCAGTTCTCACGTTACAAACAGTGCTTCTCGCTATGGAGGTTTCAGCAGACATATTGCTGTCTCTTGGTATACCACGACTTGTATCTACAGTCAATCTCGATCCATCTCCAATTCCGTGTCAAATGACCGTGTCAAAGACCACTGGTTGTATTGGCTACCGTGACCGACTGGCTCACAACAAGTTTCCACGGTACTGTCCCGTTGACGCTGAAGACACTTGGGGAGTACGAGATGTGTCTACGATCGCGCGTAGCTCATAGGACACTTCTACAGCGACAACTCCCAATTGTCAATCGTATCTCGTTTGCGCGATACATCTGATGAGGTCCGTCGTATGTGCACGGACTTTAAGAGTTGGTAGTGGCGCCTGAAGAGTTGGTAGTGGTTGGCGATGCAAAGAAAGGTACGCAAACGGAGCAACAAGGACCGTCCACGCGAAGCTGAAGCAACAAGTGCTTTGTCGCGTGTGTTGTCTCGAGACACAGAGGGGTCCAGAAGCAGCGGGGAAAAGGCATGCCTCCGCCGGGATTGAACCGGGGACCTTCTGTTTACAAGACAGATGCTCTACCACTGAGCCACACAGGCGTAACTTTCACTTACTCCACGCACAATTTTCACACACTCAAATACAAATACCCCGAAACAACAACAAAACACCACTACAAATCGCTACACTCGATTCTACATCTTTCCACTGCCATTCTTGTGGTCATAAATACCACCACAATTACCCCACCGCTCGACACGCAAAACTGAACCTGCTTACCACGATGAAGCGCATCACTCACTACGAGATGCAGTTCTTACGTTACAAACAGCGCTTCTCGCTATGGAGGTTTCAGCAGACATATTGCTGTCTCTTGGTATACCACGACTTGTATCTACAGTCAATCTCGATCCATCTCCAATTCCGTGTCAAATGACCGTGTCAAAGACCACTGGTTGTATTGGCTACCGTGACCGACTGGCTCACAACAAGTTTCCACGGTACTGTCCCGTTGACGCTGAAGACACTTGGGGAGTACGAGATGTGTCTACGATCGCGCGTAGCTCATAGGACACTTCTACAGCGACAACTCCCAATTGTCAATCGTATCTCGTTTGCGCGATACATCTGATGAGGTCCGTCGTATGTGCACGGACTTTAAGAGTTGGTAGTGGCGCCTGAAGAGTTGGTAGTGGTTGGCGATGCAAAGAAAGGTACGCAAACGGAGCAACAAGGACCGTCCACGCGAAGCTGAAGCAACAAGTGCTTTGTCGCGTGTGTTGTCTCGAGACACAGAGGGGTCCAGAAGCAGCGGGGAAAAGGCATGCCTCCGCCCGGGATTGAACCGGGGACCTTCTGTTTACAAGACAGATGCTCTACCACTGAGCCACACAGGCGTAACTTTCACTTACTCCACGCACAATTTTCACACACTCAAATACAAATACCCCGAAACAACAACAAAACACCACTACAAATCGCTACACTCGATTCTACATCTTTCCACTGCCATTCTTGTGGTCATAAATACCACCACAATTACCCCACCGCTCGACACGCAAAACTGAACCTGCTTACCACGATGAAGCGCATCACTCACTACGAGATGCAGTTCTCACGTTACAAACAGTGCTTCTCGCTATGGAGGTTTCAGCAGACATATTGCTGTCTCTTGGTATACCACGACTTGTATCTACAGTCAATCTCGATCCATCTCCAATTCCGTGTCAAATGACCGTGTCAAAGACCACTGGTTGTATTGGCTACCGTGACCGACTGGCTCACAACAAGTTTCCACGGTACTGTCCCGTTGACGCTGAAGACACTTGGGGAGTACGAGATGTGTCTACGATCGCGCGTAGCTCATAGGACACTTCTACAGCGACAACTCCCAATTGCCAATCGTATCTCGTTTGCGCGATACATCTGATGAGGTCCGTCGTATGTGCACGGACTTTAAGAGTTGGTAGTGGCGCCTGAAGAGTTGGTAGTGGTTGGCGATGCAAAGAAAGGTACGCAAACGGAGCAACAAGGACCGTCCACGCGAAGCTGAAGCAACAAGTGCTTTGTCGCGTGTGTTGTCTCGAGACACAGAGGGGTCCAGAAGCAGCGGGGAAAAGGCATGCCTCCGCCCGGGATTGAACCGGGGACCTTCTGTTTACAAGACAGATGCTCTACCACTGAGCCACACAGGCGTAACTTTCACTTACTCCACGCACAATTTTCACACACTCAAATACAAATACCCCGAAACAACAACAAAACACCACTACAAATCGCTACACTCGATTCTACATCTTTCCACTGCCATTCTTGTGGTCATAAATACCACCACAATTACCCCACCGCTCGACACGCAAAACTGAACCTGCTTACCACGATGAAGCGCATCACTCACTACGAGATGCAGTTCTCACGTTACAAACAGTGCTTCTCGCTATGGAGGTTTCAGCAGACATATTGCTGTCTCTTGGTATACCACGACTTGTATCTACAGTCAATCTCGATCCATCTCCAATTCCGTGTCAAATGACCGTGTCAAAGACCACTGGTTGTATTGGCTACCGTGACCGACTGGTTCACAACGGGAGGTGTTCCGGACACCCCCTGAAATTACTACGGACACTCCCTTATAGAAACAAGAAAGATATGTTTCTATCCGAACAGAGAGGAGACTAAACATACGAGTGATTTCAGAAGCGTGTAGCTGCGTTCAGAACTTTATGAAAAAGAAAAGAATACATATCCAATTACGTGGTTTACCAGTTTGGAAACAATTTCAGACATTTCCCAGGTCGACATCTCCCTTGGATTCCTATTTGGGCCGGTTCCCTTCCGCGTGTATGTAGCGTGATTGGTTGTGGGTTTCGTGAAAGTTGCCGCTTCATGGGTACCAGTTTTGGATGACATGAAATTTCGCCCTCGCCCAGTTGCTTTTGCTTTCACTTCATTCGCCTTCTTACGTGCACGTAGTGCACGAAGGTCTTTGATTGATAGAGGTTGTTTGACTCTTGGTATCTCTGGCACAGGTGCGACCGATCAATCCACCAATGAATGAAAATCTAATGGTCGTAGACTTCCTCCGGTTTCGAGAAGGTTGGTTAATTTATGGATGCACGGTCTTTGTGTAAGTTCCGGAACAAATGGTGTCACAAATTCCACGGCGAATAAGAAACTCGCATTGTTTCAGGGCGAAGCTGTATATTTTCAAAACTACACCCTCGTAAATATTTTTACGGAATGCATTCATTATTCGAGTCGCTTCAATATCAACTGCCTGTTCATGATCCTCAATACTTTTAGTCCACCACAAAGTCATTCTCTTTTGAATTGTGAGAAGATCGCAGGTTGAATTTCGAAGCCATAATTTCATTGCTTAGTGATAACCTTCTACCCTCGATGTCGAGTGTAATCTTTCCACAGAGGTAATAAAGCGATCGGAGATGTGGTAGGTTCTCTTATTAGCTTCACAATCAATTGAAACAGGACGAGCAGGTTTGTCATCGGCACTATACTCATTATGATCTTTCTCTTTGTCCTTGTCATCTAATTTTTTTGGAGTAGAACGAACACAAACTTGTTCGTTTTCGGGCCCACAAAATCCATCAGCGTACCTAATTCCAGATTGACGAGAGCTTTTAATGTTTCTTGAACCGGAGGAGACCCTATCACAAACTTCAAGTGTAGTAGATTCACGAATAGCTTTAAAAACAGCACCTTACTCTTCGCGAACGGTAGGAGCTTCAACATTGCCTTGAACAAACGAATACGTGCACAACTGCCGCCACTGCTGACGATTAGGAGGATTACCCGTAGTCTGTATTCCATCTTACCAATGTATTCAACGCCAATGATTCCTCTGTACGAACTCGCAATGGAAAGTTCCCCAAAGAGTTGACAACCAAAACACGAGCCTGACGTACACCCTTTTCAGGCCCAAGAACGAACGTTGGTTGGTAGTAAGAAATATAATCTCCGGCGCGGATGAACCTCTCCCCGAGTTTAGCATTAACAATACTGTTTCTTGCGTCTGACAGCTACTTTGTGTCAGTTATAGCGAAGAAGATTGACTGTGATGACCGATTTAGTAACTATCTCACAGGGTAAGAAGTCGAGGAGGGTGAACACCAATAGCAGTTGTTCTTCAAAAGTATTTCTATAGGGGGGTGTCCGTAGTAATTTCAGGGGGTGTCCGGAACACCTCCCCTCACAACAAGTTTCCACGGTACTGTCCCGTTGACGCTGAAGACACTTGGGGAGTACGAGATGTGTATAAGATCGCGCGTAGCTCATAGGACACTTCTACAGCGACAGCTCCCAATTGTCAATCGTATCTCGTTTGCGCGATACATCTGATGAGGTCCGTCGTATGTGCACGGACTTTAAGAGTTGGTAGTGGCGCCTGAAGAGTTGGTAGTGGTTGGCGATGCAAAGAAAGGTACGCAAACGGAGCAACAAGGACCGTCCACGCGAAGCTGAAGCAACAAGTGCTTTGTCGCGTGTGTTGTCTCGAGACACAGAGGGGTCCAGAAGCAGCGGGGAAAAGGCATGCCTCCGCCAGAGTTTCATTGTAGTGGAAATAGTTATTATACTAAAACGTTCTTATTAATAAATAAAATTTTTATTAATAAATTGAACGACTGAGTTCTTGAACAAATTATGTAGTAATAAATCAAAAAGCTTGATTTTCTTTGATTAATATATCATTGATATTTGTGGCGTAATTCACGGAATCTGTCCTGCAACCGCAGCCACACGTTTGTGGAACCTGTCCTACACGCTGCTGCACCACACTTTGGCCAGCTCTCCCCCGCGTTCAGTTAGAATCTTACCCTCTGAACTTATTACCGTGTTGTACGGCATAGTGTGATCCTGAGATAGGAGGTGATGCTCTAATGAATCCTTGCAAAGTGTGCAGTAAACCCGTTTATCATATATGCAGCCTAAAAATCTACAGTGAGGATCTTCACTCACGGTAAGCGCGTTTGTTTTCTAATGCGGAATAAGGCATATTCTAACTAGTTATGCGCAGATTCTGCTCTAAATCTTGCTTACTGATGAACAACCTTTATATAACGCACCAGCAAAAGCTCGATAATCAAGTTGATGAGAGAAGCACCCGCCAAGGCCATAATGTTAGTGATGGAATCAACAACGAGGATGGAGGAAGCGATCGTGATAGTAACGACACTCTTGGTGATTCCATCGTTGTTGGTTCTCCTTTCATGAGCAGCCAACCGGTTGAATCTGGAGAAGAGATATCGAGTCTGGAGAACATTGACAATATCGTTGAGACCTAGTCAGTATTCGACCAGTATGGAATTCCTGAGTTAGTCAAGCACAGTCAAAAAGACAGCGATAACCATGCAGTTTGGAGCTACATCCATGTGCTCGAAACGCCAATCGAGCACAGTACATCAAGAGCGTAAAACAAGTTGAAGCACATCATCTGTCTGTTATGTGTCCAAGGTGCTATTAGTAGACCAAGACACACTTCCCGGGCGTGGATGAAAGGACTGTGCACTACAACACACATGACAAACGCGGTCTCGCACTTTAAGCACAAGCACAAGACGCACAGTGTTGCTGTTGCTGCCGAAGCTGCGGCGACAGTTAGAGCCAAAGCAAAATAACCAGAACGGCGATAGAGTTCCAGCAATACACTGGAAAAGACCTGCTCCTTGAGTAGTTGCACAAGATGGTGCACGTATCGTTCTCCGAAAAACTCTGGATGATCATTTTCGGCCTTCTGCGGATTTAGTCAACTTTCAAAGTGGATTATGAGCGATGGCATTCCTTACAATATAGTCACTACTGACGCTTTTAAGGAGCTGCTCAAGGTGGCAACAGGAAATATGAAATTTGTGGTTACGTCGTGCGAAACTTACGATGTCACATTGGACGCGCATTTTGAGCGGTTTACAGTGCTGGTTTCGACTATGATGAAGCCTAATTCCGAGCGCATGTATGGTTTAAAGTTTTTGAATGTAATTCACGATGGCTGGCGAAATAAAAGCGATGATTGTATCACTGGTGCTTCACTTGCGTTTATTGATCACAATTGGAATTCCAAGTACATTGCTGTTCTAGCATCAATGATGACCGATGGTCATGAAGCGGCTAAGGTTGCTAACATGGTTAAAGAGAGATCCGCTAAGCTATATGGGGTCGATTTCATTGAGATGATGAAGTGGATGGTGTCTGATACAGCAACTAGTGCTCGTGCAGTTGCAAACTATTTTCCAGATGCTGATCAGGAAGACTGTTCAATGCATTTAATGAATTTGTGCATATGTTATGGACTTGGTCTCCGTGAAAACTACAGAACAAGAAAGGAGAAAGATGGTAGAAGTGTCCGCTCCGTTGTCACAGCTGGAGGTCCGTTTCCTCAAGGAAAGGAGGTGATACGAAAGCTTCGCGCACTCAATAATTATTTCAACGCTGGAAACAGGTTGTCAGCCGTGCAGTACGCGCTTTCGTACCCTGAACTGACATCCTATATTGACGTTGATACCCGTGTTGCTTCGTCGTGCAAACTTATTCGCCTCTCCGTCTTGAATTACAATGCTATGGCAGTACATTTTCGTAGCGAGGCCGAACCAAATGTGTTTAGTGTCATATCTGCTGACGAATGGAATAAGCTATAGAAATGGAGGCTATCACCAACTTTATGTCTGAGATAGCTCTGGTGGAGTATCAACGTGAATCAATTCTAGCGTCCTACACAATCGTGTTTCGCAAAATGGTCGAATTGGAATTGGCGAGTACCGATTTTGAATGTTTAACACTTAACCCTTCAATCCCCATATGTTGGACCGTCCAACATAACGGATGTATCTTTCCTTTCAAGATTTTTGCAGCGTCTTTAATATGTTGGACGGTCCAGCATATAACAATTATACCTTGGGTTTTGTAGTGAATTTTGAGCATTACTGAGTTCAAGAGTGTTAGAAGTGTGCGATGCACAGGTGTAGGTGGGTGGCTAGGTCATAACGGGAAGGTAGCAGATACATGAGGAAGGGGGAGTACAAACGGGATCGTGCCAAACTGGTGGCTGCGCAAGCCACTCTCCCTGCCATTTCAAGATTTGCCGGCCCAGGGAAGAAGAGATGGTGGCGCCGGCCGGCAAGCTACCCAAGCGTCAGATGACACCCGCGCAGAGGCAGCTGCAGCTGGAGGTTCAGCTTCGAGAGAGACACCTGCGGCGCACAGCACTGGCGCAGCAGCGTGAAGCATCGATCAAAGACCGAGAGGCGTTGCAAGAAATCCAATGCAGATGCTAAAGAGACTAGCGCGGCGGCTGAAGCGAAGGCATCTGACACCAGCGCCCAAGAAGCCGCTCCCAGCAGCAGTGATGTGGGATGAGGGCAGCAGCGGAGCCGAAGAGATCACCCCGACGACCAAAACAAGCTGCGAAGGCAAGCAGGCGCCGTGGACCGGACATACCGCGACTAGTGGCAACACAAGACGTAATGGTACGTGTGGTCAGTATTCTGGTCACGTTGAGTTTACTGACTTGTAGTTCGTAATACAGCCAGACAATAGTGATGGTGGCGAGGTGGAAGAGAGGCAAGCTAGTTCAACTTCGGCAGCTACAGCTACCCCAGATGAGGCAGCGCCAACATCACATCCAACATCTCCTTCGACTACTGCCTCCGATTCAGCATCGATGTCAACTTCGAGACCTCGCTGTCAAGGCAAGCAAAAGCGTCGACAAACTGGATCCAGTGATAGTGAACCCGAGAACAGCGGTTGAGAAGATGATGAAGACGATGAAGGCAATGTTAGTGAGTGTGGAATCACGCCTGGTGGCGATCGATGTGCATTGTCACGAATGGTGATGAAGTGAAGGAAACGGTGCTGGACTCCGACGACGACGAGAGCAGCAGTGAGGATGACAGTTTGGATGAAGGTGCTGAGTGGGAGCTAGTTTGCGACTCGGAGGAAGAGGGTGATGCCGCGGAGGAGCTACCTTCGAGTCTCTTTCTCCAGACCGCAAAAACAAGGCTATGATGAAGGAGATGCGGCATTTGGGCTGGGAGTATGGTGGGTTGCTCAACCTACATCATTAATTGGTTTTGCCTGCTAACCTATTGATGCTATGTTGGACAGATGCTTCCAAGTTTGCCCTGATCCAACATATGAAGACCTGTATGCTGGTCCATACGGACCGAGTGCTAGCGTGCTACGTGTTGCTGAAGATCCACTTGCATTGTTTTTCTACTTTATACCGGCGCAACTGTGGCGTAAGATAGAAAAGTAAACAAACACCTATCACGTCCAGAATATTCGACGACGCGCTCGTGATATCCAGCGAAAACAACGAAATTCTGACTCCCGGGCGTAGAATCACAGACGGATATTCGAGCGCGACTACTGACTGTTCAACCGGTGCAAGTGCTACGCGTAATCGGCTTACCCGTTGCTCGGACGCTGGCTCCAAAAGTGTGCGGACTACCGGCGCACTGGGCACGAGTACAGCGCGGTACTATTCCTGCTGGAACGTTTGGTCAGTGGCTTCCCCGCCATAGGTTTGAGCACGTGACGCAGAACTTACATTTCACCAACAACAAGGCTCCGCAAGCACACCAAGACCGCGGTTGGAAAGTGCGCAGTGTCGTATCGACTCTTCAAAAGACGTTTGCTCGTGGATACGTCGTCGGACCTGTCATCTCATTCGATGAAGCTATCGTATCGACCCGTGCTCACCGAAATCCCACGCGACAATATCTTCCGAAGAAGCCACATATATGGGGGACCAAGTTTTTTCTTCATGTTGTGCTGACACGGCATACTACATGAAGTATAAACCCGTTTATTTGGACAAGTTAAATATGTTGGCTCACATTGGTTTTTTGGTTGCTATCCAACATTGATTCCAACATAGGATTGAGATGTACGTGGGAGCCAAAACCAGCATGACCACTCCCGTACCAGCCGACAATTCCGAGGGTGCAGCCGCTGTGATGCGAAGCATGAAGGTGCTATTGCCGCCATCGCCAACAGCACCGTTCAGGACTGTGATTACGGATCGCTACTATACGTCTGTTGTTTTGGCACTGGAGTTGCTACACCGCCGACCCTACTTTTCGAGGACCATTATGACCAACAGATCGGGATACGCTGCTGGCGTTGTGACAGAGAAGGAGGTTCACAAGAACCGCCTCCCTGACCCACCAAGAGGAACGATCAAGCTGGCACAAAACAAGCTCTTTCCGCAGATGATAGCAGCGATGTGGATGGATAATAACCCAGTTCATATGCTGTCGACAGGTGGCAGCCGCCAGCTTGGTGAAGTGTGTAAGTGTGTTATGCGGGATATTATGTTGGATATTAACTAGTGTGCTTATGTTGACTTCGATGTTGTTCTATGCTGTAGTGCGCAGAGTAGGCCGTAACAAAGAGGATTTCCCGGCTCAGGGGTTGGTCAGGGACTACCAACGCTGAATGGGCGGTGTGGACGTCCACGACTAGCTCCGGATGCAGCGCTACAGCATCCAGCATGCATACAAACCCAAGAAATACTACCGGTCTCTATTTTGGGGGCTTGTGGACATGGCCCTCGTAAATGCATTTATTGTTCACAGATATCACATGAAGGCCACGAGACAGAAAGCACCTGAACATCACAAATTCCTCCGGATCCTGCACGAGCAGTTGCTTGCTGTCGACGCTGAGAAATTCGAGGAGATTGAGGCAGCGACGCGGGCGGAAGACAGAACAGCAGCTTCGCCTTAAGTGGAGGGGGCCCATGACGCAACGAATGGGGTGCATTACCTATAGGAGTGTCCAGACAGACAGGAGACAAGCCGACTCACCGACGAAGGGGAGCGCAGAACGAAGCGCCGTGCGCGGACGTGCAAGGTGTGCGCATTGTTCAGGGTGCAGCCGCGGAAGTACACGAAATGGTACTGCCCAGTCTGCTCAACGGGAGAGCTCAGGTAAGACGCCTTGTGGCCCCACAATCACTCCGTACTAACGTTGTTTGACCGCAGGGAGCACTTGTGTAACGTAGTGAGGGAGGGCCGCACCAAGACGTGCTTCCAGATATATCACAGCGACTGGAAGAACGGAACAGCCCTCCAACCACGACTGCGCGAGCAACACCGCATCCAGGATAGACCATTTGACCCTCAACGCAAGCGTCGTCGCCGTCGTGTTGACATGGAAGACGGGGAACCGAGTGCAGGTGACGCTATAGTCGACGGAAGCGATGACGAAGAAGACCAAGACAACGGGGGCAACGCAGTGGGTGTAACGGAGAGTGTGATTGGCGAGGGGCCGCACGCAGACAGTAGGGGCACCGATTCAGTGAGCAGTGGTGAGTAGGATGGCTTGTTCTCGTAACCAAAATGCAAATAAAATGGTGTTTGGGATGGCCGTTTGTCCATATTTTTGGGGAATGCTGGAGGCTCGCGTGCAGAGTCAATGACAATCTGCTAAAAACGTCATGTGAAATGTTGGTCTAGGCCAACTTATTCAGCTATTCTTGGTCGATAAGCCACCATATGCCACAATATGTTGGACCTGAACGATTTTGTACAAGTGAACTTTCCCATGCCGCCTCACTATATCCATTAGTAATTTCGTACCTACTGAAGTCACATACAAAAATCTATATAAGTTTATATTGGAGCTCCAACATAACGAAGGATTTACATTGGGATTTGAGCCTGGGGCTTGAAGTGTTAAGCCCCCTGAGCATGATGCAAGTGATAATTAAGTCCGTGAAGTAAGAAAATCTACTGATCTAAGTCCTCACAGCATAACGTGCCTACAGTGATGTAAGCTGCAACTGCCTATTCGCTTTTCTGATCCGACGGAGAAGATGCTAATTTCACTGCTGCTTGATCCGCGCACGAAGAACAAGGCAGCCTCAATTGTGGAAGGCACAGGTGGTTTCAACGCCAAACAAATGGCGGATCTGATAGAAAGTGCTCGCGGTCAGCTAGCACAGCTTCACATCTATGCTTACAGGAAAATGCGACCACGCACGCCGACGCTCGCTTTGTCTCCCGACCAGAAACCAATACCTGAACTGCAGTCGCCTGCTCGCTCGCGCAAAGCCAGTCGAGCAGTCTGTTTGGTGCTCCTGCACCGTCGTCGACCAGCCACGAAGTGCGTAATAGTCATATTCTGGAAGGATCTGACGTCATTATGCAGAATTGGATAAACCTTGACGTCCCATGGGAGAGCATTGTCTGGAGCCAATTGACCTTGGACGAAAAAACCAATACGTGCGTCGCGCTAAGAGTCTACAAGCGAAAACAGCAAAACAGAAGAAACAGCGTGATGTAGTTAAGTTTGCCGAGTCTATGATCAAGAGAGAATTGACAATGGAAGACGGCAATGGCAACAGTGTGTGGAACTTACTTGAGCTGTACCGACGTGTAGATATTTTGCACTGGTTCCGTGATGAAGGTGAGAAGGAGTTACCTTCGATTGCAGTTGTAGCAAAGCAGTATCTGGGTAGAGTGACATCATCTGCGTGCCAAGAGAGGGTGTTTTCGACGGCTGGTTTTTTCTAACGGTCCCGTCGATCACGAACGGAAGATCTGCGCGCGGAAAAACAGCTTATCCTTCGCCACAATCGTGATTTACTCCGCGAAACAGACTCCTGCCCCATCTTTGAATTATTAATGAATTATTAATGATATATTAGTGAAATATTAATCCCGGGAACTACAGTATTGCGTGGAGTAAGGGAAGTTACGCCTGTGTGGCTCAGTGGTAGAGCATCTGTCTTGTAAACAGAAGGTTCCCGGTTCAATCCCGGGCGGAGGCATGCCTTTTCCCCGCTGCTTCTGGACCCCTCTGCGTCTCGAGACAACACACGCGACAAAGCACTTGTTGCTTCAGCTTCGCGTGGACGGTCCTTGTTGCTCCGTTTGCGTACATTTCTTTGCATCATCTCATGTACTATGTTACTCGTGGCTGAGACCTGCAGAGCCTTTACTTCCTTGCGTTGCTGCGGCTTCGTATTCGGAAAGCGCACCACTTACATTGTTTCGAATGTATGGCGGAGAACATGATCCATATCGCAATTCCTTGCTTCTATCACGATCGCTATTCTCTTCCCAATGTGATCACATAGTCAGCTTTGCCGTTTCCATCCACTGCTTCATGATTGACCTCGTGATTTATGTGAAGGAAAAGATCCTCCTTGGTAGCGTCCTCCTCCTGCACTGCTATGCACGTCACCAGAATCGAGTTTACGAAGGTACGCTGCTTAGTCTCATTTTGCAACCAGGGTTCTCTGTATGCCGACGCCAGATGGACGCGGAGACGCTCCATATACTTCGCAGGAATTTGCAACTTCTCCAGGCCGAACTTAGCCCTCTTCAGATCCATGCGATTTTCCTCCATAAAAGCTTTATTACACGCTGAGTATGCCACCGATTGTGATGTTGCATTTTACTTTTCCCGGCATTTATCCAACGCCGAGCTTAACTTCTTTATGATGGTCGCTGCCATACCCTCGTAACCCCTTCAAGTTCTGCGGCGACAGTGGCGACACCTAACAGTGGAGGGGTGAGAATGTTCGAAGCGACGGTGGAGTAACACCGCTGACGATGCACAGGAGACAGAACGGTCTCCACGCGAAGCTGAACGGCATCCATGCCACGTTGATCTTCTAGATGCCCTCGCACAGGCACAAGGGGTATTTGGTCTCATGCCTGCCGTACTGGGGGAATCCTCCTCGGCCAGCACCAGGCTCGTTATTTTTCAGCAGTAGGACCTTTTAACCGACTCGCTACCATGTGTCGATCTTATCCCTAATCTACCCAATCCATCTTAGCATCCCAGCCGCATGATGGGAAGACGCAATCTGCGGCAGGCGGATTACGCGAACATCCTTGCGGGTACGCACGCGTCATCACACCCGCCAACAGTCTCCCTTGATGCGCAGCGTATCCTTGCTAGTTCTTCATGCATAACCCTTTGACGAACTTATTGTGTTTATTGCGCGCCAATGCCTTAGTGAACCCATCAGCAATCATCTCGTCCGTCGGCTTGTACTCGAGTTCAACTATCTTGCTCCTGCTCATAGCGGACTGCACCCCTTCGTTTCCGCACAGGTCGTACCATCCACCCTTCTTCGCCATCTCTTCCGGGAGTGCTAGATCCAAGCGTTGGTACGGAATGGCTTGGCCCATCGTGCTCTTCACATGCTGGCTCCTGGCGTGGTCGAGTCGGTGATGTGCGAAATCCTTCATCAGCACCAGCTTCGTCGTTGATATCCTCGGCTTCGTCATCATCAGCGATGTCGAATACGCTCTCCATAGCATCTCTCGAAACCTTCACTATAGGCGTCTCGACAAACGTCACACTTCTCGAAATGACGATTGATCCGTCACTGACTTCCAGAAGTCGATACTCTTTGCGCTGCTTTGCGTAATCGAGAAAAAGGCAATTTACCCCTGTGTCATCGAGCTTCTTGCGTTTTTGCTTGGGAACGTGAGCGTAGCACTCAGTTCCAAAACCTCTCATGTGATCTAGACGCGGTGCTCGCTTGAAGACCAACTCAAATGGACTACAGTGCTGGTTAGATGTATTTGGTAGCACATTTCGAATGTCAGCCGCCGTCATCATGGCCTCGCACCAATATGACTTGTCCATCCCACTCTCTTTCAACATACAGCGAGTCATCTCAACAAGCGTCCGGTTCGTACGCTCGGCTATCCCATTCTGCTCCGGGTTGTGCGGCACTGTAAATTCGTGCTTGATTAACTTGTCGTCGCAGAGCGTTTTCATGGATTTGTTCCAGTATTCGCCGCCGTTGTCACTGCGTAGAACCTTGATCTTTAGTCGAGCTGTCGTTCTGATCTCTTTCAGAAAGTTCTGGAACGCCGCACACACCTGATTTTTGTTGCGCATTGGGTAGATCGAGAGGTAACGACTCTTCATCAAGATGAAGGTCGCGATGTACTTGTGTCCCGACTTGGAGATGGGTGTGATGGGACCCACCACATCTGAACACACTGCAGTGTCCTTGCGTGCGCTCTCCCTCGCTTCCAACTCCTCCTTTGTTGAACTGAAAGGCTTACGAGATTGTTTGGCAGTCGCACAGACTTCACACACGTTACCGCTTTCGATTGGGGCTCCTGCGAGTTTCCCGTCTGCAATCATGGTGTTCAGTGTACTGAATGAAACGTGTCCCAGTCGCCGATGCCAGAGCTCGGTGTCGCCTCCAGCTGCATAACACTCTTCGCTCAATTCCGTGTTCAGATATATCAGCTTTCCTTGCTTTCGCCCAGTAGCCACCACATGATCACCACGTTTCACGACACACTTCTCGCTGTCCATAGTCACCGTCATTCCGCGTGCGATCACAGCCGTCAGCGAGAACAGATTCTTGTTCAGATCTTGAACATGGAGCAGATTCTCCAGCTTTGCGTTGATACATGAGCGATCAGTTCGCACTTGCTGAATTACCGTACCAAAACCAATAACTTTTAATTCCGCGCTGCTCTTGGCACTCAAAACGCTTCGACCGTTCTGTACCGCCGTATACTCGCTGAACGACTTCCGCGACTTGCACATATGTGCTGAAGCTCCACTGTCCATAACCCAATCTTCGCTTGCAAGTAGCTCAGCCGCGTTAAAGGCGACATTAGAATGGTCTTGAACCGGTCCGCGTGAGTTCGAGTCTGACGGGCACTCCCTCGCAAAGTGACCCTTTTGCCCGCAGTTGTAGCAGGCACCAGTCGTCCCATTCTTTCGTCCACCGCGCTGGTTTTTTTTGTTTCGCTGCTTCCCAGTACTCTTACTGGCAATCAGCGCGGTCGCCACTTCGATGTGTGTCGAGTCCTTCTGACGCACTTCTTCTGTAATCAGCTTGCTCACGAGGTCCGCCAAGCTGAAAGTTGTCATTGACATGCGATACGCTTGCACCAAGCTTTCGTAGCTTGCAGGTAGACTCCACAGCATCGTCGCTCAGGCGTCTTCCTCATTTGGCGCAGTTCGTGTTTCTCATCTTCAGCACTAGTGCCTCCAACTCCATCACGTGATCCTTGATGGAGGACGCGGTGTAGTTGAACGACGCTAACTTCTCCTTCTTGCGTGCGGTGGAAGTTCTCCAGCCTTGCCCACGCTTCTCTTGCAGTCGCCGCATCAATCACGTGCATCAGCTGCGAGTCCTTCAGGTTCAGCACGATCGCCGCGTGCGCTTGCTGCTCCTTGATCGCAGTCATGTTGCCTTCGCCGGAGACCGCTCCCCACAAACCCTTAGACGTCAGATACATCTTCATCTTATAGCTCCATAGCGCGTAGTTGGACCCGTCGAAAGCCTCAACCTTGAACTTGGAGTTGTCGTTGTTTAAGCTCATAACCTAAAGGTTAATAAGGAAGAGTGCGCAGGGCGAGCTGATTAAGAAGGCTTCTTGGCGAGGTTGCAAAACCAAAAGTAAGTTGGATTGAATAAGTTTAAAGTCCTGCCTGCTGCTTACTCTACCTACACTACCTTCTGCTCCACGAGCAGTATCCTCCTATCCCAAAACAGATCTTCAGCTGTTGAAGAAAAGTTGTGGCTGTGAGACTCGAACCCACAACATAGCCAATGCTAGAGTCGCACCTAAACCGACTCGCTACCATGTGTCGATCTTATCCCTAATCTACCCAATCCATCTTAGCATCCCAGCCGCATGATGGGAAGACGCAATCTGCGGCAGGCGGATTACGCGAACACCCTTGCGGGTACGCACACGTCGTCACACCCGCAAACAGATAATACCTAGAATCTGACCATATCCACATCCAATTCAATTTGTCAGCACGTGGGTGGTATCCACAGCATGATCTGGCGCAGCTGGCGTCCCTAATTGAACATCACCCGGCATAGCGGGAGTAGAAAATATCTTCTACTCGAACGTGGCTCGAAACCGCGGTGGGAGGTGATCTGACGCGAGGTGAATTAGTTCCTGTTATTGTGATTGATGCGAGCTCGGTCAACCGCGGTTGTCTTGTGGATGGATTGTATTTCTCTATGTACATGGATATTTACCTATGACTTTATTCTACGATGGGTCCACTCCCAACCCCAAAATCTAGATTGAGATTGAGGTACACCACATAAACAGTTTCCAGCAAAGACCGCGCAACCATCAGTTCAAATATGGGCAATAGAAATCAACCCCGAGCAGCTATTTCGGGCGCCCCACCGCAGCAAGCAAAGCACCTAACACCTAGCGTTGCGATGAGGGTCGGTCCTGATACGGTTTTGGGAATGTCTGTCAGGGAAACAACGGGAATCTCTGTACTTAGCACATCTAAGCTGACGGCGAAAAAGACGAGAAAGAAGTACACCACGGGCCGGGGTGCTTGCGCAATCGATGAGATTACTAATGTTAAGCCAAAGTAGCGGAGAACGCAATGTACAACAAGTGCGGCGGTTAGTGACGACACTGGAGCTGTAGTTAGTATGTCTAACACGGACGTGTCTGTATCTGCCTCTCATAAGCCGAAGTCGAAGCCAACGTGAAGGAGGCGGTCGCCCAGGAAGGTAGTGCGAGGTGATACCGGGGAAGTCGTTGCGACTATTACCTGTAAAACGGCGATTGTGCCTTCCACAACCTCACCGAAACCGAGAAAGCCGAGCACGCGGTTTAGACGAAGGGATGTGCGAACGGCGGTAGTGGGTGGCTGCGCTGACTCGAGCGATAAAACTAATAATGCAAAAACAATGCGTGCGCCTAATACGTCTACACGTAAATCAGCGCGTCCGCAGAAGCGTCGTAAGCGTGCCGGAGCTGGTCAACAGTGGTGCTTCCACTGAAATGGTAACAGTAGATCGAACGTCATTTCACAGGTGACTGAGCGGTCAATCCTGATACCGGGGTCAAATAACCTTCTAATGAAGCGCCCGAGCTGGAGGATTCGTCGATTACTCGTCACATTCTAGAACTGATGAAAACAATGCAACTAACACCTACCCCGCAGGGCATATATTGTCCAATCGCGATTTGTTGGCACGGGTCGATGGTTTGTTAGATTTCGATGCTGATGAAATTGAAGCAAATACAGAAGGGGTTGAAGGGGAGAGAGGTGAAGCCTCTACGACATGACTGAATTTGATTTTAATGCGATAGATGACAATTGTATGAGCATAAATGGTCTCGAGTTCAATCGAGTAGATATACTTGCAAGCGATGTTGATGTGAATGTGTGTCGTGAGGAAGATCGTGGGCTTTACGCTGCGTTGGAATCCGATGATCCATCTGATGGTGGCAGAGCTCGTTAGGGTTCAGAATCAGAAGACGAAGTTATGCTGCCATTGCGAATCCAGATTCACAACGGACTGATGCAGCAATATCGGCGTATATGGGAGAAATGGGAGACACAATCAATGGCGATGATGCTCTACTAAAGCTCGCGAAACACGCAATGAAATCAAAGCATCAAGTTGAAAAAAATAGGAGGGATGATTCTACACTGCACACTTCTATCTGAATAACGCATCTTTGCACCATATTGTAGTAGCAGGGAGCACGAAACGATAACCAGAGGACTGGGGATTGGACAGGGGAGAATGGGAGCCTACCGGAGAGGTTCTAGAAAGTGCAGATTCCCCCATTGAGTTATTTTGGTTCTTTTTCCCAAGTTTCTGCTTCAAAAATTGCTAACGAGAGCAATCGCTATGCTGCACAAACCGTGAGAGGGAAATTTGGGATTGTCTTGTAGGCACCGCGTCACACGATCGAAAGACTCCGAGACATTGATTCAAACACGATAGCGTTGAGGAAGTTTGATGCATTCATGGCTCGTTAATATGCTGTCGCCATTGACCTCTTGATTGCACGGATGTTCTGCCTGCAAAAGCGCCGGTTGTCGAGTCTCTGGAGTATAACTAGTACGGGTGTGAAACCAGGTGGTGCTTTTGGAGCTTGGATTCCTCGCGACAGGTAGGATCCAATGAAGTTTTTGGTTCGTTTAAGGTTGTATAACGCGTATGTCAATGCGAACAGATTTGATGAGGTGATGCATCATTTCCATTTCTCTGACAATGCAAACTCCAGGGCATTGATGGATAGATCTCGGAAGATCATAATTTTATGGAGGAAAATGGCATGGATCTGAAGAGGGCTAAGTTCGGCCTGGAGAAGTTGCAAATTCCTGCGAAGTATATGGAGCGTCTCCGCGTCCATCTGGCGTCGGCATACAGAGAACCTTGGTTGCAAAATGAGACTAAGCAGCGTACCTTCGTAAACTCGATTCTGGTGACGTGCATAGCAGTGCAGGAGGAGGACGCTACCAAGGAGGATCTTTTCCTTCACATAAATCACGAGGTCAATCATGAAGCAGTGGATGGAAACGGCAAAGCTGACTATGTGATCACATTGGGAAGAGAATAGCGATCGTGATAGAAGCAAGGAATTGCGATATGGATCATGTTCTCCGCCATACATTCGAAACAATGTAAGTGGTGCGCTTTCCGAATACGAAGCCGCAGCAACGCAAGGAAGTAAAGGCTCTGCAGGTCTCAGCCACGAGTGGTGTAGTGCATGAGGAGACGAATGGTGATTATAGTTGGCACGATATCCAAGGGATTTGTACCGACTTCCAAAATTGGATCTTTGTCAAGAGCTCCTCGAAGGGTTTTGCTATGAAGCGCATGGTCTGTCGAACACCAGAAACGACGGACGATAACGCTAGTGAGCTACCGAGCGACATGGTGCCTATCATCCACTGTGTCTACAGCATGCTTGAGCTGTTGTAATAAGTACTTCATTCTTCGTGTTATCTTATCATTACCGTTTTTATTTGATCAACTATCCATTTGAGTTGATCTGAGATTCATGAACCGAGGAAATAAAGCGAAAGCGATATGGGTATCTAACTGCAAAGCCACCATTTGTAAGGAACTCTATCAGATGCACAATGCATCGTTATTGCTTCCATATCTAGAGCAACCAGCCAACTACGGAAATACTGCACGAAGTTAAACGCACCTCCTTTCCACGCCTGATATATCGGACCACGTCGAGGGCGCCTCCTACGTCCGCTATTTTGTGCTATGGCTTCTACGGAAGTCATGTCTACACCAAGGAAATGGCAATTTCGAGTTCCTGCTGGATGGCGGACGCACCAAGGGCTGGAATCTACGCCGACCCCTCTGTGTGGTTTACAATGCTGTTCTACAAACAGTCCAAAATTACCCCAGCCATGCGCGAATGGAATCGACGGAAGCCCGTCCTCAGAAACCTGCCCAACAGGTTGACGTATCGTTATGCCATGTTGGAATTACATTGGGGCCTGCTCATTCATCTGTGTAGAAGGGTAGGTTCTGATTTGCAAAATGTAAAACTGAACACGAATAATTGCATATAAGGTTTGTGTTGTGACAAAACAATACCCCCAGTTCTGTGTATATAAGATGACCATGTCCGCGGATCTGAAATTAGCATTCTCACTTGTCGAATCCTCCGACACCGGTGAATGGAGGGTTAATTCGTGAAACTATTTTTGATGCAGCGCTGATGAACGATATCTGGCGTTATCTTCAGATGATATCGTTCTTGTAGCTCATCCTTCTAACAGTGTCCTTTCTATGCAGTATGGAGTATAAACGAAAACAAGAGCGAATACAGAGCAATCCCTAGCAGAACGTTGGAGTCATTTACAGCCGCGAGACTGGACTTTAAGGGTGACAGACATCACCTTAAGCCCCTGACCCCAGAACAGGAGTATCGATTGCAGCTCTTGTATAACATGATTTGTGGATCTGTGAAAGATGGATTCATTGTATACGCATCTGCAACGGCAGTAATTCGTGTGGTTTATGCTACGGTTGGTGATGACCTTGTGGATGCTTGCAGGTTTGCATGAACTGACTTATGAATCTGATGTTCCAATACTACAATTTACGCTGAAAGAACTAGATCACTGTTGTGATTTTTCAAAGTTGAAGCGACGCCTAGCGTTCTAGCGAATACTGGTGTTTAAAATTGAAGATCGAGGTCGCAGACTCCCACCTGCTTAACAAATACTTCCTACAGTTATTGCTACCTGGAATCTAGTATGGGGGCATTGACGTGTACTCTCAGTACTTGAAGAATGTTTAATCATCGTACTAGCATTTGCCACCTCTTGCTGTGAATTGGCTTAGGATTTTGCTGACCCTCATTTACAATGCGTTTCAGGCGTCGCAGCTACCCAACGTACGCTAGCGCAACTTAGTACACATTTGTTTTTAGTACCAGCGAGATTTATGCTTTCATTTTCCAGGGTTATCCATTTCTAATGAACGAGGAGAGACGCACGTCCTACAGTTATTATCAACATCACGAAAGCAAGAATGCTTCATTCCATGATTTTTTCGTGGTGTGGCAAGCTTCTTAGTATCAAATTGCGACGACGTTGACGATGGCAACGATGCATCAAGGCAACCACTAGCTTCAAATGACGGAAACACTGCAGGCACAGACGAGATGGGTACTTTCAATGGTTGCCTTTTTCGGGTCTTATTTAGACCAGGTCCTGATTTTTGGTCTAGCAATTCCTTACCCATTAGCTAGACCAGATCAAAACAAGTGCTAGTAATTCCAAGGAACTATCGCGTATAGTTCAGTCATGTAAAAAGAGACTACTATTGTTGGGTAACTTAAGTGGCTTGGGTAGAATGTATTTCTCACGGCGACGCCGTGTCTTGGCTGATATCTTGGAGGATTCTGACGTGGTGCCGCGCAGGTGCTTCGATACATGTCACAAACACCGCGATACATGGGTGTCGCCTACCAAATGCTCTGTTGAGTTCGCGATTGGATCGATCCAGTGGATTGTTAGTTGGCGCAACCACATTCTTCTTCTCGTTGTGAACGTTCCACAACTCGGGACCGCACTTGCGAAACCATTGTTCTTTAAGGTATTTCCAGAAGGATTCCCACTTGCTATGAGAGTAAACTAATCCAATATTCTCGCATTTGTCATGGATCAATTTCCAGACATAACACGTTCCTTCTGCGGCAACCTTGCCCTGGCCAACCACTGCTAAAAATGTCCATGACATCAGTTGCCACAGCAATCTTGATTTCGTGGACAGGTATTCGGAGTTTTTTCATGTATCTACCAATCACCTGCTTAAAATAAAAGTAGCAGCCACACACTTGCCTCCGGAAACTGGGTCAATGCATCAGTGATAAGGCCTGGCTCAAAGTCGTAAACAACTCAAGATGATTACAGCTTTTGGTCAGTTGCTTGGATGACATGGTCGGCTATATTCCAGTACATATCCGCTTTTTGGCGTGAACAAAGCGTAAAATACTAGTAGAAAGTAGCCCGAAGCTTGGTCGTGTACTATTATTACCATACGCTAGTAAAAGGGCTTCGGCACGCACCGGAACGTGCAGTCGACGGAGAGATTCACTCCTTTATACTTTAATTTGTCGACGAGAATTGGTTGACCCCATCCAATCAACCGCTCCACACCAGCTTCGTTATCTGCATACACTCGATGTAATTGAAAAAAAACTCATCGAACTCCCTTGGCCCAACGAGAGGGGTGTGGTGTCCACTAAACCGTGCAGCGAGCCACCAAAATATATCTCGACGCGTCTGATAAACTTGCTGTCGTACCTAATTGCGGGTCAATCCATTCAAAACGGTGCCTTCCTCACCATCGTGGAGCCTGGCACACATACTTCCCAAATTTCTCTGCTGTCATGGACAGATTTCCGAGCACCAATTCAGTGACGGCTTCGCGCATCTCCATCATCGTATCGCGTAGACCTTCGACAATACGACGCTCCTGGCATGTATAATATCTAAAGTTGGTAACGCCATCAGCTCTGCAGTAAAATCAACTCGCTCTTTACACTTCGATAGAAGCTGCACTGGTATGTAAGCTTTTCTAGATGCACAGCTGCTCTCGTATACTGGAACTCCTTCAGATAAATTACTGACTTGTGCTGCGTTCTCTCTGGCTGGTCATACACGATCTCGCTTGATACGGTTGTACTTTGAGAGGCATCCGTTAATGAAGCAATTGCATGCTCCGCTGCCGCTGCTTGATCAGGTAGTGGCGTCGGTGGTGGAGGGAAATCTGTTGTTGATACCAGCGATTCAGTTGAGACCGGAAACAACGCGGCAGCAGTCGCCAGTGACATGTTTGACGTCGAAGACTTCGACACAATTTCAGCTGGCTCTCACCCGGGGATTGAGTGGAGGCGAATCGAGAGAGAAGATGACGTTGGGGCTGATGCGAACGTGGCGTTGGAGGAGGATAAGTGACTTATCGCTGAGGAAACGGATGGCACTGGGCTTGAAGGCTCTGATGGTACGTGACTTAGAACCGCTGATGACGTTTGGCTTGATGGATGAGTTGCTGAAGCGATCATTGATCCAGTTGTTGCAGTGCGTGTTATACTTGACCGCGGAAACACTAGCGCAATTCGCAAAAATGAGTTCCTTCGCGATGATATCAGATAGCCTCGGGGCACTTTTTGTTGCTGCTCCGCTGTCCTTCTGGTCGCTTTGGTCATTGCCTGTCGTTGTCGTGGCGGGTAGGTGGGTGTTGTCTCTGCGACGCCAAATCTAGAGCGAGCACAGAGTCGAAGGAGTCCTTCAAGGAGAATATTTAGTGTGGAGTCCAGAGCCTGCACAAATCCCTCGATCAGGATCAACACTGGTTTGATTAAATCCTAGACCAGGTTACAATAAGATCCGCAAAAAATCTTCCATTTTCAAGCCTCATTCATTTGCGTATCAGGCACGTGACCATTGTGACAAAAATCGTGAGTTGTTTTGTTGACTACGAGTAATTTCCTACAGGAGTCGCTACCGCACGAAAATCAACTTCGTTGCGTTTTGTGCTGCGAATGCAATCACGATGAAGAGAACTGTTTGCACAACTGGCTCAGGTACAAAAATATGTATCGATGCTCTGTATGCAAGGTGGCTTTATGCCACGCACAGCGCTGGAAAAATGATGTGTCGTGTTTTGAAAGATTCCATTCATCATCTAAGCTACCCATGGCATGCCACCTAGCGGCGACAAAATCGAAGCAGATTTTCCCTCCACCGTCATCTCGTAAACGATAAAGTGCATAGATTGGGTAGTACGAGCGAGAAGTTACAAAAAACGTTCCAAAACCTCTCCGTCGACCTGCACGGTTGTCCGTAGAATCAACAAAAACATGAGATGCATTGAATGCTGATACAACATCGCAGATTGTTTTATCCTAACAGCTAGAATAAAATGCTACTATAAGCAATGAGTGGTTCAGCAGTTTACACCATTTTCGGTCCGTATAGTCATCCGACCAATTCAATACTGCCACCATATGTTATGGTGCTGTACTCAGAGTTTGTATTTTTGTGTGTGTGATACACCAACTTGTCACTTCAAAACAGCCATACAGTGAACAGAGACAAGGGCATCTCAACGTTTGTCATTTTTAGCAAGCTACGACAGTATCATTGTTCACGCTCCGATCTACTTGTCCTTGATGAGGGTGGTATGAGCGACAAACTTGTAAGCATGGCGGATGCAGTTGCAGCAGAGAACCGGCGACACAACACAAGGCAGAATCTCCTCGATAGCTCTGTACAGAAAATACTCCCGGTGTTCTGAAATCGTGGATGTCGGCGGAACAGCGAGGATAGCAGCATGACTAACAATTAGAAACCTTTTGACAGAAGCCTTGAAAGCTGAAACACATTTTCAATGCCGTTCAGCATCGGAAGTAAGGTTCCAGCCTCAGACAACGTGCCAACAAAAACTCATTCTCTGCAAATACCTCCTTAATTCTGTTGTGACAGGGGGCATTGTCGATGACGATGACAATGCTCTCAAGAGGATACACGCCTTGTAGGTCACGCAGAAGGCGGCGCACGTAATCGTTGGCCTGTGGCGCCTTGTACGATCCAAATCGCCCTTTGTAGTGGGCAAGTCCATCACGTGAAATACAGGCAATGATATTTCTGCCTTTACGTGACGTGTTCATTTCGACTTCGCGCGTTCCAACCTTACTCCACCAAAATCGCGCGAACACCACAGGTTAAAGTTGATCTCATCGACGTAGAATATGTTCTTGTCTTCCGCCACGTACTGGAGCAGCTTAATTGCAAAATCACACCGCTTTTCTTTGTTTACGGGAGAGTTGCGACACTGAGAACCGCGCTAATCTTATCGATAATAAAGTTGAGAGGTTTGCGGTTGCGAACACCTCGCGTCGCGATTTTGGAGCCTCATAGTTTTCGGTCGATTGAGCATGTTGGATCCAGCTACGTGCCGTTCTCTCTTTCACGATGTTGTGCGGAGCAGCCTGTTTCCAGTTGAGCCCCACTCGTGCTGCGTGGAGAACACGACCCTTGACCCCATGAGAGTAAGTATACACCATTAAGGAAAATTCGTAAGTGGACAGGATACACATTACTGAAGTGGTAAAATTTTCGAGAAGTCGAGAAGCTCAAAGAATATGACAAACGTTGATTTGTCCTCGTCTCTGTTCACTGGTGGCCGTTTTGAAGCAGGGAAGTGGCTGTTTTTAAGTGAAGAGTTGATGTAGTACACAAAAATTATACACACCCAGAGGTATAAAAACATATCGTGGCAATATTGAGGACAATAAAGAACTGTAAGAGCGTCTCCACCGCGGGAGCAAATTGCTGCTCATCAGAGAATTTTCGAATAAATTACTTCCTAGCTGCTCCACCGCAAGGAGCAAACTAGTCTAGGAGCAAGCAAAAACTTTTCGCGAGAGCAAATCGAGCAGATTTTCTCCCGTGTTTGCTCCCCAGCACTTATCGCGCTGTCCTGATTCAAATGCCCCCAAATGATATGATCGATTATAGCACATGGTACCATGTCTCTGGACAACAATCGCGCCTTTAAAAGATCCACTTCGAATTCCAGCGGCGATGGCAAAAGCTGCAGACGGCAAGAGGGCTACCTCACGTGGGCCAAACTGGAACCAAGAGGAAGACCGGCAACTCACAAAGGCATGGTTTGACGTGTCGAAGCACGGAATTGTCTGGACAGACCTATCTGGAGCGCAGTTCTGGGAACGCGTCACGCAGATGTACAACGACACACGACCTCGACAACAGGAGCGCTACAAGCGTCACCTAAACGCCGTCGCAAATCGCTAGAAAGCAATTCGACTTGTTGTTGGGAGGTTTTGTGGATTCTACGCTGCTATTAAGCAGCTGAACCAAAGCGGAAAACAGATGAAGATCGTGTTCAAGACGCGAGATCCACGTACGAGGACGAGCAGGATGCTGACTTTGAATTTATAGAAGCCTGGAGAGTGCTTCGTGATGAACCAAAGTGGAAGGCTTTGCCAGATGCTAACGGCAACTTTCGCTCTAATCGCAAGCGTAACACTAGCGCTATCGGTGAGCCATCGATTGACGGGGTAATGGACAAATTGAGCGAGGATGGCAGTGCGCCTAAGAACACCGAGTGCCCGCCTGGTATTAAGTCAAGGTTATCGTCCAGAGAATCTGTGCAACATCCGTAGGCCAGCGTCCTCATTACAGCAGAGCATTTTTGCTGAGGAGATAAGCCCTTCTTCCTCAGCGCATCTACCCTCTGTTGAAGCCGAACATCCCAGGCAACGACCGCTTTCGTGATGCGAGTGAATAGAGGACGCCGCATGCGATACCGACGACGAAAGTACTTCTCACGATAGCGTGACATCTCGGCAAAATATTTTTTCCAGAGTCTGCGGTGAGCATCGTCAAAATCTCGATCTATATTTGCGACTTTGCCAGGCACCGACCCCCCTCGCTTTCGTGTGACGGAAGTGCTTTGACGCTCGAGTAGAATGTTCATGAAAGTCTATGAACGTGGTAAACGCAAAACGATAATGCTAGGAGTAGAATAAAGCATTTCCACTTGACCTCGTCATCGTCACTGGAGCCACACACCGCTAATTCCTCAACGCTGGAATCCATCTTGGCGCTTAACTGGATGCGATACTGAGAGTGTCGCTAATTTGCTACTTGTGCGGTGAAGCTCCAATCATTTGGTCCTGGTAGCAACTGACTATTGGGTGGTTTCGTTCACATTTGCTGCTACGTTTGCTCCCACGCGGTGGAGACGCTCTAATGGTGTAGTACACCATTGTGACGGCAATTCAAAGAGAATTCATTCAAGCGTCATGCATCTTGCTTTGAGATGTCTTGGTGACATTTTTTCTTTTGTTCATTAATACCCAGGTAACGACTAGCGAGACGCTTAACCCTTTCGCGAACACAGCTACTTTGTATACTATACAAAGTCAAGATATTTCAAAATAGAAGGTAGCAAAACGCTACCTTCGATGTGTAGCCATTTCTAGCAGTCACCGACAGGCATGATGGATACAAAACGAAAGGTAGCAAAACGCTACCTTCTGTTCCCCCAAAACGTGTCTTACGATTGGATAAAACAAAAACTTTATCAGCTCGAAGGGGCACTAGTTTCATCGGATTGGCTGAAACCTTACGGTGAGATGAGTTGCATATGAGTAGGATCTACGATATCTTCGGCGTATCTTACATGGTAGGTACATGCCTAATGTTCCATCCACGCAGCTGAGCTGCCAGATTCTATGGGTCATTCTTTTCGTAGCAAACCATATCACTTCGAAAAGACGTGCAGAGAGCAATGGCAACAAGAAAGCGGAGCAAATCGAGCAGCTCTAACGAAGTATCTAAGCGTCGGCGTCTGCCATCTCGGGCTGGGACGGAGTGTAAACAGACTGCTGCTCGAGGTATGCTGAAAGTGTGTGCTACTGGCACCAATACACTGATCCGTTCTAAACCATTTTGTTCGCAGATACTACTTTGTTTAAAGAGATATGGAGGATTCTACGCAAAAACGGATGGACATCGAAGCCTCCTCGCCGAAGCAGCCTTGATTCCAGATACCGCTACGTGAAGCCTGGCCAAGACCCAGACGGTGTTGAAGGTCAGGACTATTTCCTTGGCGAAGATGCTTTAGTGATGTACTATAGCAGTCTCAATGATCCAGCTATTCGAGTCGAAGGTGGCATTGTGACGGTTTTGCCGACAGGTTCTCGTTTCCAAACCGCTTTGGGGTTGGGCAATTGGACAGTGACGTAGTTCAAACAAAAGAATTGATGATGGTAGGACTGTCACCAGTTGCTCAACCGGAATCCTCGGTGATGTTGGAGGTCGGGGTGTTCATACCCGTCGATGCGAAGAAGAGCAAGGTGAAACCAAGCAAGAAGAAGCTGATTACGGCGAAGATTTTGGAGAAGGTTATTTCCAAAGTAGCCATGAAGTGGAACCCCGCCTCATCGAAGCGTTATGCAGTGGCACACGTAAACCTATTCTAGTCGGCCGCCATGATGGAGATGTGGGGGAAGAAGACGATGGTATTGAATTTAGGGCAGACCAAATCAATTCTGGTGACGATCAAAATGGTTCTGGCCGTGGAGAATTACACGATGTTGATGCAGTCGGAGAAGAAGGACCTGAGCTCGGTGGTCAAGTAGAAGGGGTTTCAGAAGGTGGTGAAGATCCCGGTGATCGTATATTTGAAGGATCAGGAATGGCTGGGCATGGAAGAGGTCAATACGGTGTTGCGTGTGGAGAAAGAGATGATATTGTCGCTCCGGAAGCGGAACAAAACATTGGGGACAACGAACACTCAGATCAAGGAGAGGTAACTTCGGAGTTGTATGTGGACAGTTTGGTTGCTTTTACGCCCACCAAAGAACGGTGGATGGTAACTAAGATATTGAAGCCAGTCTTAGGTCAAGTGGGCAATTCGTATATAGTTGGCCGTGTTTGTAAGCGAACCGCGAAAAAGAAGACTGTTCTGTATGAAATTCGATGGCTGGACAGCTTGTTTCAGAATCAAGTTCACTTGGTCGAAATTGGCGTTGTTCAACGTGGCATTGAGAATTACCGGCTTCTTACGCGAACTACTAGTACAGCAAAGCCGACTTGGAATGCGTTGATTACTGTTCCAGAAAATGAGTCTCTCCCTTCGGATGCTACGATAGAAGATCTCGTTGAAATGGAGAATCGGGATGAGTTTGACCTTGATAGACCTATACCGGCAAGCTTACGTGAGGTGGAAGCTGTGAAGAGTATGAAATTTGACCCGAGACTGGAACTCGAGGCCCCAACAGATCTCTACAGCCATAGCGACGGCTCAACAAAGACTCGTGTGAGGCCGGATAGCATTCGGCTCTTCACACATTCAGCCTCATCCAGTTTTCTTGCCTATATCCCGTTGTATTTTTGGCGTCAGGTTGTGAACGAAACCAACGCCTATGGAGTTGTGAAAGGTGTGAAGCTACAGCCTGCCGTGACATTGACCGAGCTACTAAAGTTTGTTGGGATTCTTTTCTACATGAGCATCAATGACAAAGGCGAGTACGCAAATTATTGGGGCATTCAACCAGAAGATATGATTGTGGGAAATGGAAATTCGTCTGGACTTGAGATGATCATGTCATTGAGGCGTTTCAAGTTGATCCGCAAATGCTTTTGTTTCGTTGCAGCACCGCCTCCAACTAACGGTGATCCTGCAGCGCGTATCCGCCCGTTACTGAACTTGTTGAAATGTACCGGCGGTCGCTACATTGATATTGGTCGTAATGTGGCGCTGGACGAGTCCAGCATAGCCTGTCGTTCCAAGTTCGGACGTCACATGATCGTGTACAACCCTATGAAGCCGACTGGTAAATATCACTTTCGATTATACATGTTGTGTTGTGCAACGACATGGGTGGCAATCAATTACAGATTGCATTGCAATAGTGATATCATTGACCGACTCAATGGGGTGGTTTCGGCTGATGAGGCAATGCAGTTGCGGCAGGAATGGATTACAGAAAAGGTCTCCGCTATTCGCAGTCTTGTACTGGAGGTGGCTAGGCCAATCTATGGATCAAACCGCATACTGAACACGGATAACTATTATACGTCAGTTCAACTGCTACAAGCATTGCGGTTACGGGGGCTTTATGGACGCGGAACGGTACGTGGAACAAGTAAACATTTTCCACGTCACACAATGCTGGACAAAAATCACTCGTCTCGTGGTGAATTCCGGCAAGGAGTATATGCCGAACATGGTATGGTTGCCGCTTCGTGGTGTGACGGTAATGTGGTTCAGATCGTATCTAATGCCGATGGATCTGGCATTGGACACGTCGAACGCCAAGTTGGAGCCACAGCCCAATCGTTCTCAGCTCCTGTTTCTGTGAAAAACTACAACCAATTCATGCAGGGCGTGGATCGGCTTGATCAAATTCGTGCCCGATTCTCTCTAGCCGATGGTCATTCCTACAAAAAGTGGCACAAAAAGTTGGCATTAGCGCTGCTCGATGTAGCAAGATCAAATGCTTACCTCACTCGCCGTTGCGTGCTTGATGTATCGAAGCAACGTGATCCCCACAGGACGTTTGTAATTGAACTCGCTTCTGAGCTGATTTCTGGACGGTGGGTGGACGCTCCAAGTGACAGTAGAATGGCTTTTGAGGCTACATGTTTGAGCAACGACGTGGAAGACGCTGGAAACCACACTAGCCCACGAGAATTATTCGTGTCTACTAAGCCGGATTACAGCCCCCGAAAGGACTGCACAGCGGTAGCATCGCGTCAAGTTTTTCAAAATTGCGGCCGAAAACGCAGAGGGTGTGTCGTTTGTCGTTGGGAAGATCGATGGCCGACCGAGAAGACAGATTTCTGTGGGAAGCACAATGTGTGCTTATGTCGTGGTGTTTATAGTGACAAACCGAAGGCCTACATGTGCCCTGATGTTGATCTCACGTGCTGGCAGAAATTTCATAGGTTCTATTTCCCGAATGAACTGTTTTCTGCTAAAGGAAACATTCGGTTAGTTTCGGCATTGTACAAACTCAAGGAGCCCCAGATTGTTGCAGAAAAAAAGAAACGAGAGCAGCAAGCGCGTGCATCCAGATCACTTGAGAATGCATTCAGTGATTCCGCTAAGCAAGACTGATAATAACAATATACATCATTTATTCGTCTTTGTATACTGTTCTGGTCCGTGTGGAATCGTTAGCTTACGTAGTAAGACCGATAACATCTCGCTTGATATGAGCATGTGTGAACAAGTTATCATAGAATTGTTTCTTAGGTGAAGGAGTTGCGCGAGTACGGGCCCTGTCGAAGCGCCCGAAGCATTGACTTTCGTGACGTCTGCATTAAGTCCCCACAGTCGATGCCAGTCGCTTGATAATGAGTGGGTTGTCAATCCACAATACAACGTTTTGTGACGTCTCGATGGGAATCCCAGCCAGTTAAACCCTTTCGGAAAGTACCAGGCGTACATGATGGCCCACACGTCCTTGTACCAACCAGCTCGTCCGTACACTTGAGCTCCCTTCGGCGCATACTTGCACGCATCGTTCCCATTCGTCCCTTTAAGTCCACCAGTGACCTCACCGGCAGCATTTACAGCAGGAAAGGGGACGCATACCTCGTTTGATGTGTAGAGTTGAGGTTTGAACTTGATAGTACCTTTTTCCGAGACAGTGAGAGGCTCAGGTTGAGGAAAAGGCTCGATCTTGTCGTGGTCGACGGTTGCAGACGCACTAGCAGCTAGAGCCACGAAGACAGTCACAGCGAGAAAGTGTAGATTCATCTCGAGTTGATGAAAGGGAAAATGAGTGTATGAAGCTGGATTGATCAAACTCATGCAGCACCATATTGTAGACAGAAGCAATTAAACAATGTGGTATATGCCTCAGTAGGAAACAGGTTACGATGGGGTTTCCAATATTTACACTGTGTGATGCATTCCCAGATTTGCTGATGCATAAGAACGTCCTCTGGTTGGTCTATCGCCAACAGCCTGTAGCACTGCCGCCGGCAGCTCCTGACATCGTAAGTTGCAGTGTCACGAAGTAAGCAGAAAAATTATCTCCGCCTTGTTGGTGATCATGTGAGTCTTAGGGCTCCTGTTGTGTTTCCCTCCTCCCACATATGATGACGATCAGGCTCAGGCTGGTAGACGTCGAGAAAGTCTTGTGCGTCGTCGATTAGTGCACCATGCCGGCCTCCGTTGCCGCCACGGATGGTCTCCATTTTGTGCTCCGTGGTGTAGTTCAAGAGGCCACAAGAGCAATCACTGTTGCCTTCCACTTGAAAGCGTACGAGTGCTTGCCATGACGGACGATGGCAGCGTAGGTCCTGTAGTGAAGCCATGGATGTCATCCATTGGATGTGTATTCGTAGGTGCTCCAGTAGACTTTGCTGGCTCTGCACTCACTTCGGTAAAGTGTTTTCTCGTGCTCTGACGTACTAGTAGACAATATGGAACTGATCGAGGATGAAGGCGAAGTTGGTAGGATCGACGAAATAAATTTCCTGTTCTCTATCTTATCGTTTTAGAGTATACTTAGCACAAGATATTTGGTCCAGTGGTAACTTTTATTTTAGAGTGAGCACTCACTAAGGGCACATTTACTGATATGTCAATACTTACACTGCCGTAGAGAAGTATCTGCTAGTCTTACAAGCATATCTAGCGTTCATTCCCTCAGAGATATATTCATTAGATGTCTAGCTATAAAAGTACTGGAGGCTGTGGCTTGAATTTATTCCTGAGGCTAACGCTAACTCAGCGTCAATTGCAATGGACAAACCCGTTGGGTACGGATGGAACAGCTCTGTCTGGAGGTGCAACAAAGAATATCCCGCCGAATTTCTTCATTAACAACAGCAATCTGACTGCACCGTTAATGACAATCATCAGTAGTAAGGCTCAGACTCCACGTGAATCGACTTCGGTTGTAAACAATATCCAGTTGCAGTTCCAAGAAACTCCTACACGAGTCGTATTTGTTTTGAAATACTCAAACCGTCCTTTGTTTAGGTTTGGGGGGAATCATACCTTATCGCAAATTAATGAGCTAATTGAGCAGTGAAATTTGTTTTGCATGGGTCTCGGATCAAGCTGCAGTTTTATATTTTGCTGTGCGCATGTTATATCTACACTTTGGAGCCGTAATGCATACCGATATTCGCATTAGCACATTCCACCGACTTGGTAGATGTTTGTTCCGCAAAAGTCGAGTACAGTCGCGCTAGACGTTCTGCTCCATGGTCAGCACCGTCTTGTCAACGAAGGCCTGCTTGGGGACGATAATCCGAATGTGCTGACGCTTGTCTGTAGCTGCGATGAGGTAGGTGGTGGTACAGGTCCCACAAAATAACTCCTCGACTGCGAAGACTAAACGTGAATGCTTGGCGAGGAGAGTCACGAGGACGATAAATGCAGCGTTCGGACAAATGATGGCGGCTACCCACCAACAATACGCTTGCTATAACGCCATGACGACAGCAACGGCGGTGGCAGGTGCGACTACAAATAGCGCAGTAAGCACGCGGATGAGACCACTGGCATGGTTTTTACGACGCCAGTATCCAGCGGTTCACGACAGCCCCGTCGTCGGTGGTAGTATTCCATGATGAAGTTGGTCGACGAGCGCAATGACGAAAACCCCAGCAGCCGAATCAATTGAGAATGACGAGTCCGGGGGTAATGAAGATAGCCTCCGGCAAGACAATGCTAAACATCCGTCGATGTTGAAGTAGTTCAAATAGACACACGGTTAGGCCGATCCCTTGCAGACGACCGCATTTCTGGACTACGGAAGCCTCCGGCAGATAGCAGTGCGGGTGCGGCGGACGAAGTTATGGTGGACGTCTTCAGGGTGACTTGGTACGAGCTCGGCAAATCGGAAAGTGAGCTCTCAGTTCTGCCGCGCGCACACGATACGCTGCTACTTGACGAACGTCGAAAAACAAACAATCACACCAATCAGAGGGTGCCATCGCGCCGTACGCACAGCCTATTGGCGGAATTTTACAGCGAGTGTATTTTATTGGCGGAATCACCAAAGCGAACCCACAGGAGAATTAGGTGGGCGATCTTACCGATTCGCGCGCTGAGAAATGATTGGACACTTTACTTCAACGTCGTTTTAGATGTACCCTGATTTAGCAGTTCAACGTCGGATTGGAATTTGAAACAATTAGATGAATGTACTTAATTACAGATCATATTTTTCAGCGAATGCCAAAGGCGGTATCAACCGCAGTTCGACTTGATCTTACACGTTGTAGTCTTAGTCAGTATGCGTCTCAAGCAAACGTAAGTGTGATCCTCTCGATTAGTAAATATTGTGTATCTAAGTCAAAACAATACACACGTTGAAAATAAACATTTTGCTTTGTGGACCAAATGTCTTGAGTTTTCTATACATGATTTTTGCTAAACTTAATATGATGACATATTAATATTCATTAGACAAAGCAAAAACAAACACTCATAATATTGCGTAGTCGACCGAGATCGGAATGTCCAAATTCAACACTATTATGCGTAGGTGGTCAACGATATACTATAGTGATCAACTTCCCTTTGAAAAGCTCCGAATCCAGCAAAGCAGCAGAACAGGTAGTTGGGATTTTACTACGACTGGAAGAGAAAATGGAAACCGTTATCCGCTCATTCGTTTGTTCCGTCATGATGTCTGTGGGTCGTGTTGCTCACATGGCTGCTTGGAAATCGGACAGGAAATCGCTGTAGAGCTAAAAAACGTCGGCAAGGTCGCAGTCTACGAACGATTGGGATCAACTCTACGACATGCCATTAATCTGATGCTCGAGTTTGGTGTACCTGCATGGCTGTGTAAGCTTTTTCGAGAGTGATGACAATGATATGGCGCCGGCGGTGGCGTGTCTTCGCCATCTTGACGTGGTGGTGAACTCGGCGGCTCGTTGCTTCCTCGTTTAGATCTAAAAGCTGTCGCCCAACATGTTCGACAGGTGATAGAATTAACGCCTTTAGCACGTTTATCATGGGTTGTGCATCCCATGAGTGTCTGAATAGAAGTGGTGATGGACGCATTGGCATTATATTATATGGTGCGGATCTGAATAGCAGTGGTGGTGGACACATTATTTTAATGAACTTGCATGGAACATGAAAGTAGTGGATGAATGTCGTAATATCGGCAAACATATCTATTTGTCGTCGTCACTTTCCTCTGGACCGTAGACACTTCTGGGTGGGGTACTTCTGTCGCGATTTTGGGATGTTTAACATCATCAGCTTATCGCCTAGTAAATCAGCATCGAACGATGAATGAAGAATGGTTAGACTCGATATGCACAGTCGAGGAACGGTTCATGTTGTAATAAGCTAATGCGTACATCAACTATTAACTGAACGATAAAGAAGAAGAAATGATTTGATTAACTAGTTAGCGGATTTCTCGTCTGTGTGATTCTATCTCAAGATTCTAAAACTACACTAAGCTAGCGGAATCCAGATGTTGTTTGCCCTTTCAGGGATTACATTCGTCGTTGATTCAAACCCAGTTTTCGAGTTAGCTTCTCCAAAGTAGATCGCTCACAATCAAGTTCAACTGCGTGATGGTAAATAAATTGGCAATGATTCTTGAAGGAGTTTTGCAGGTTGCCGATATTTGGCGTTTGAGCTATTGTTTGACGGAAGTAAATGTCGTTTCGAAGTCTCCAAACCGCATGAAAAACAATAGCTGTTTGAACTTTCCACAATACAAGAAGTACTTTCTGGTTCCTCCTCCAGGTGCTTTGAATATCACGATGCTCAGGAAAAAGCAACAATCACCAAGTCAATGACGACCGAAAGAAACATGTCCATGGAGTCCATATCTGGCGCCATGTTGAAGCCAACGTTGGACACGCAAAAAGGCAATGCTCAACTGTTCCAATCGAGTGGCAGCTTGGACGCACACATTCTTGAATTGTCGGGGTGAGTGATTTCAGGAAATATAATCCTTAGCCCACAATCAAGTCCGAAATACAATCGCAGCATTACATCATGCACTACAGGAAGTAAGAACCCTCGGAGTGATAGTAAGCTTGACAGCGTTTGATGTATTCGTTGCCTTGGACATCCCAAACCCTCTAGCGGGTGATGCATCAATTCAGGTACTTTTTGAAATAGTTTACTCCAATCGTGAGTCCACAATTTAGGAAAGAACCGAACTGTGTGCTCTGTAGGAGTTGAGGCCGTGACAGCCATCCCGAAAACGGGCGGCGCAAGTGAATATTCGATAGCTTGAATTCCACCTTCTCTAGAGTTTGGAAGTACTCGATGAAAGACTTGCGTCAATTATCGATAGAGCAGGAAAATATCATGCGGGATTTTTCTGGATCTAGCTGTTACCCTCAGCGCTGTCCAAACCTTGCTGAAAAAGGCAGTAGACGTTGGCCAATTGCAGTTTTCGTCTAGAAAATTTGCAAAGCAAAGAAAATCGGTTTTCGCCAGTGTTCGACACAGGCTTCGAAGTTTCATCGGGCCTGTTCCCGAAGGTTTCAAGGTTCTTGCAGTCCCATGCTCATTCAAAACGTGAAACTCTAGCATCATGCTCCACCAAATTGGGCTATACAATGCGAATTGTAACTCTCGTATTCTATTGAACAGCAACGTTCGATCTGGCCACTGAATTCGTTTCCGTTCCCGCAGGGTATGTCTCCACCACAACGGCAGCATCGATGCTATCCATCCCGCTGGCTTCGGAGGCTCTTGAAGAAGAAAATCACTTGAACGATGACGTGAAAAGCAACCATATCGTAGTGTGAGCATAGCTAACATTGGCCGATACCACACATTTTCATCATCCTCAGGCTGAGCGCTTATTGTTAACACGACAAACTACCTGTAAAGCTATGATGTGAAATCAGTTTGGTCGTCTGGGGGATCAAAGTAATTAAACAGAAAAAATCAGCCCAGCGGAGTAAAATACTTCTGTTTGCTTATTCATTCAACCAAACGAGATTTAATACACGTCGGCAGCTCTATACCTAGACAACTTTTCATGCATTTCTTACACTCGATGAATTGTATAATCTTAAGTGCAGGCAAGTTCGTTTAGATGATGCTAGCTCTAGTTGATCCTGCAAAAATCATACGTAAATGTATTTATGTATTAGTGAGTAGCTGCTGTGTATACATTGTTTAACGGGGTGGCGTGGTCTTCGTGTACCAGTAAGCGCAATGGGGCTTTGCAGACCACGACACATCAATTGGTATCGTTTGATGTAGACTCCAAATTGAACAGAACGGTTGCTTGCAGTCGGCGCGATGTCGCCCGCACATCATGCTCGTTGTGATGACATGAACCAGTCTTGGAGCTTTCATGACGAATTGTTCCAACGCAATCGCACTGGATGGCTCAAAAACCAAGTTATTGGAAAAGACAATCGTTGCCGACCGCATAGCGGACCTCGATTCACTGCAGGGCTGTCGTATATCACAAGTGTAGATGCGAACCTTGGCCAGCCTAGGCTGTGTTGCATTAGCTGACTCAATCACTGCTTTTGACAGCAGTGATAATTCATGCTGGATCTCAACACCAATACACAAGCCGATAGGTGTCTCAATTGCCACTTGAGCGACAACATTGCCAACACCGGAACCAACGTCTAGAAATACGTCCGTTGCTTTTACTGGAGACAGCAATGATAACAATGTACTCACACCATGCATCGAAATCTCACCGGCGTGTCGATCTGGCAATGCTTTGCTTGACTGCAGTTCTCGTCGCGAAACCGAATAGAAAATACTGGCTACGACACGATGAATGTGTTCAGATCTTTGTTCAGCTTGAAGCCTGGCCAGTCCCGATACACGCATCCGGTCATTCTTTTTACTGGTAAAAAATCGTCGTGGAAATTTGTCCAACTGAGTCCCGTACGTTTTCTTCAATGTTTTCAGGCGCATTTGTAGTTGATTCTGCGTTTTATTATAAGGTATGTCATGCCAAAGACGCTTCCAATCGATTTTGTGCCCTTGGTCAAGCTGTAGTTTTGCCAGACGAAACAACAGACGATCTTCTGCATCTGAAAAATCAGCCATTTATGTTGAGCTGGGATAAATCACTACTGAAGTAAGTACCATAATCAATTACAGACAAACGGTCCTTAATATAAACGGATCGATAAATCAGGGTACATCTAAAACGACGTTGAAGTAAAGTGTCCAATCATTTCTCAGCTCGCGAATCGGTAAGATCGCCCACCTAATTCTCCTGTGGGTTCGCTTTGGTGATTCCGCCAATAAAATACACTCGCTGTAAAATTCCGCCAATAGGCTGTGCGTACGGCGCGATGGCACCCTCTGATTGGTGTGATTGTTTGTTTTTCGACGTTCGTCAAGTAGCAGCGTATCGTGTGCGCGCGGCAGAACTGAGAGCTCACTTTCCGATTTGCCGAGCTCGTACCAAGTCACCCTGAAGACGTCCACCATAACTTCGTCCGCCGCACCCGCACTGCTATCTGCCGGAGGCTTCCGTAGTCCAGAAATGCGGTCGTCTGCAAGGGATCGGCCTAACCGTGTGTCTATTTGAACTACTTCAACATCGACGGATGTTTAGCATTGTCTTGCCGGAGGCTATCTTCATTACCCCCGGACTCGTCATTCTCAATTGATTCGGCTGCTGGGGTTTTCGTCATTGCGCTCGTCGACCAACTTCATCATGGAATACTACCACCGACGACGGGGCTGTCGTGAACCGCTGGATACTGGCGTCGTAAAAACCATGCCAGTGGTCTCATCCGCGTGCTTACTGCGCTATTTGTAGTCGCACCTGCCACCGCCGTTGCTGTCGTCATGGCGTTATAGCAAGCGTATTGTTGGTGGGTAGCCGCCATCATTTGTCCGAACGCTGCATTTATCGTCCTCGTGACTCTCCTCGCCAAGCATTCACGTTTAGTCTTCGCAGTCGAGGAGTTATTTTGTGGGACCTGTACCGCCACCTACCTCATCGCAGCTACAGACAAGCGTCAGCACATTCGGATTATCGTCCCCAAGCAGGCCTTCGTTGACAAGACGGTGCTGACCATGGAGCAGAACGTCTAGCGCGACTGTACTCGACTTTTGCGGAACAAACATCTACCAAGTCGGTGGAATGTGCTAATGCGAATATCGGTATGCATTACGGCTCCAAAGTGTAGATATAACATGCGCACAGCAAAATATAAAACTGCAGCTTGATCCGAGACCCATGCAAAACAAATCTCACTGTGTATTTTCAAGTGTGATACAGGAATCTTCGTCAATAAATAACGTCTGATATATTCTGGATTTTGAAGGAACCATTTCCTTCTGCGTCTTCTTGTCTTCCTCCTCGTCCTCCGTTGTCTGCTCGCTTCCTCTTTTTTCTTCTCGGGTGTCACTACTACCTTCCTCTCAACAATTTCCACGGCTGATACTCCTTCTTTCTGGACAACCTTCTCTTAGATGCAGCTACCGGTTGAGAAACCAATGTTGGTGGCTTTGCTACTCCATTAATCTCTGTATTTCTCCCCCTAGTTGGCTGCGAACGGCTCCCTCCAACCGAGTTCTTCCTCATTTGTGTGCATTCTTCCACAGTAGGGAAATTACTAGCCACGAACGTCACAGTAGGGAACTCTCGACTCGTGGAATGGCATGTATACAACAAAGTAAAATGTATTGCCCTGTCGAGAAGGTGACCTTGAACTGAACGTGATCTGGACTCGCTATTTTACGTGCTCCATGGCTGGTTGTAAAGCTCGTTGTCAACAACACATAAGACGTCTGGCACACGTCTGTGAAATTGTTTGGGAGGAAGTGCTACAGACGTCTTGCGGATGTGCTTTTCCTCTAACTCGTCTTGGTTCTTGTGGTGGCTGCACGTCTTGCACAGGCACTCCATGTACATGTCTTGCACGGAGATGATGATGTACTGCATAACCTTCATAGCCATGCTAAGGTAGACCACCATATTGTAGTTTTTCTCCTCCAAGAAACCTTCATAGCCGTGGTCATATAACTCTTCAGCATCGATGGTCTTGTCAGCTTCCATCGCCACGTGCTCTTCAACATGCTAATCCAGTACTTGACGTTTGTGTTTCAGAAATGCATTCAGAAAGAGGCGTCGTTTTTGGCGGTGTTCATCACGGATCTACAAATAGAAATTGTCAGAGTCCAGGAGAAAATCTGCGCTTCAAAAAATTGTACCCCTGAAATGTCCAAACAAGTGTGCAGCCACCTCATCATCTTTGTATATTCGTGGTCAATTTCCCCGAGCTGATGTGAGATATACAGCGCGTAGATCTCCTTCACCGGTAATGCTGCTACAAAGTCGTCAATTTCGATTGATGACTGAAAAGTACTCTCGAATTCCTGATGGACACACAAAGAATAAATACACATTTGAATACAGCAGTAGTATGGTGTCATGCACCTCAGGGTCCAGTGGGTAATAGAGTGGACACAGATTTTCAAACTCTAAATCCATGTTACAGGAGAAATACTCGAGTGCCTAACCAACGTATTGTAAGTTATAGTTTGAATAAGCGATGTTTATATACGTACATATCCCATTGTAAAGCCTGCTTTTCTGTATATTCTCTTGCCATTCGAAGCTACTGTCACCGTTGGTAGTTTTAGCTAGCAAAACAATTATTAGATATGCGAGTAACAAAAGCAAAACCCAACAACCTCGACTTGATCAGGGCGCCATGGGTGGTCAGGTTTCTTTTTAGGATGTGCCATCATCTTCGCAAAATGAGGAATGCGCTCGTGGATCAAATGAGTCTCATCACGCCTGACTGCATTGCAGTGGGTTCGCGTGGGACTTTTGACCATTCAAGATCGCAAGTCAGGGCTGACTTCAACCTGAGTTCGACCCAAATCAGTAATTTATTCGTAAATTTCAACAGATTCAGCAGGTTTTTATCAGTTTAAAAAGGTGTTTTGCCGTGTAGCCGAAATTACCCCTAACCCCTCTAACGTATGAGTGATTTGATTGGATAAAATCATTGTTTCAAAACACGTTGTTCCACCACCAAAACACGGCATGGTTCAAGCGACCTTTCAACTCGAAGGTAGCGTTCTGCTACCTTCTATTGTGTTTAAAATCCACCTGCTTTTGGAACACCCTCGTTGGGGGCAGAATGCTTCCATGTTCGCGAAAGGGTTAAAAATTGATCCTTCCATTTATCCTATCAAAATTGCAGGTTAACCTTAACCTCGTTTGATAATAAATTGTGAAGGATCTACCGTTTAAATGTCTAATTATCACGTTAATACGCGGTTGAGCCTCGTAGTGAGTATTTAAGAGTAAATTTGAGACTGCGATTGAATGATAAGCTAGAACTACGTTGAACTACAGCTAGGTAGCCCCACTGAGCTAGACTAACATACGTACGATGTCGTCTAAGCCATCACTGGAGGAGTTGCTGGAACTTCATCCACGAGTTGTGGCTTGCGACAGTGAACAGCTTGGATGCGTGAGGAGGTATGGTTAACCGCAGTCTTGAAGTTAACTGGCGTTTACCATGACACTAATGCAATGTAATTTCAGGAAACTAAAAGTGTTCAATGAATTTCTATCGACTACTTTACGACTTTCAACTCTTCGTCATCAGTTTTGGAGTAGCTCGTATCGAATCGGCGTCTCTTTTCGACTTCCTTCCTGTAAAAAAGCAATGTCTGAATGGCGTCATACCCTCGAGTGTCAGCTGGTGATCCATTTCGCACGTCACTAGAAGGTCTCTCGCTATCCTCTGTTGAATTAACTTGAGCTTTCAATTTCGACCGAGACGAAATTGTACCCTTTGCTAGTCGATCCAGCAGTTCACTCGCTTCTGATGGGACTACATACACTGGAGCAGGGGGTTGATACGTCCGTGACAAAAGTTGGTGGCGAAGTGTCTTGGTTGGAGCTAGAGGTAGTTGAGTAGATGAATTCCAACCTGGGGTCTTTTCATCTCGAACAGATTGATGTTTATCATTCGCTGTGCTTGACGGAGACAATCGATAATTTCGTGCAGTTGCTGATGTAGGTGCCGCATTCAGGGGCTTGGTGGTTACCACATTGCCTAAACGTTTCGAGTCAACAGATTGAGATGACTGTCGATTTCGCTGGGTTATGACACGCGATACTCCATTCTGACGGCTCACTCGCGCTTTGCCTTCATCGGACTCGAAAAACTTCAGCAACTCAGACAAATTCGGAGGAGCTGGAAATCCGCGCGACGGCATCATGCCTTGCGAAGCACGTGTCTCTCTGTTACGAGTTCCTGTAGGTCGACCCGAAATACTCCAGTAGTTCGGTAGTGATCGACTGCAAGAATAGTAGCTAGCTGCACTGAGCAACGTCAGCAGCGTTAATTTTTGGACTACACCGAGACTACATGCAGACGTGGTGACGCCGGAGCAGCTCACAGTGTGTGGACTGACCACGAGAGTTGCATACGCACATTCGTGATGAAGACAGCTACCAGTGACTCATCTGAGAACTTTAACTTCTTTGAGGAAGCCGCATCACTTGGAGGTGATGACCGAGTTGAAGCTGACCGCGTGGTGTTTGCTCGATCAGCTTCAATTCGCCGACTGTCATCTGCTACACTAAGTCGAAAGGGATCGATCCGAAAACTATCAGGAGTTGCTTCGACATCTCAACTTCCCGTTTCATCACTACTTCGACGCCCGGCGACTGCAGCTGCCACAACACACAGTCGTGTGCATCAAGCTTTACGCGACAACGGCAACAGTTTTGAGTTCTCTATAAAGGAGGCGACGTTGGATGGACTTTGTTATTCGTCACGATTCCCGATCAAGGAAATTACAGATAGGGGAGCCATTCTCAGCCGAACAGCTTCCTCGGTGTTATTACGCCAAGACAAAGACACCTCTACGCCTGAAACCAAGCAAAATAGTGACAATCGAATCCCTGCAGGGATTGAAAGTAGTGATGCACCAAACGAAGTTACTCCTGAAATGGATATTCAGGCAAAGAAGAGAGAGATGCGGCGTCAGCTTCTAGCTGAACGCCAACGTGCTCGGTCTGCAGGGCCAACATCGTTGTCTATGTCCAACAGTGAATCTGCGATAAAAGCTCCAGTAGCAGTGATTGATGAAGCTGCATTTATTCTTCGCAAGCGGCGCTGTGCAAAAACTTTTGAAAATATGATTTGTGCTCGACTGAAGCCGAACGATAGCGCCACAAACCCGGAGAGCAACTTTAAAACTGCAGGTGATAACGGTCATGATGAACATAATGATACAGTAAATATTCAATCTCCAAGTGCCGACAATGGAATTCGTAAGCTCTTGGATCACGGTATCATTCAGTCTGTGTTGACTCTGAGCTCAAGTTTAGATGCTGCTACCCAGGGACACTGCTGTCGAGCACTTTATTACCTGTCACAAGTTCGTTGTGCTCGAAAGCCCATGATCACGCAGGGTGTAGTTGCTAGTCTGAAACAGCTCTCACGAACGGCTTCATCGGTTCCACGACAAGATATGGCTTCCACATTGTGTCATTTGTCCGAAGAAGAAAAGGTTGCTGAAGCTCTCTTTTTCGAGGGTATTGATCGCTCCCTCTTACGACTTACCACTTCTTCGAGTTGGGAAACCAAACGCATCTGTGCGGCAACAGTGTTTAATTTGTCTGTGGATGCGAAACATATCAAGCACTTTCGTGAGGTTTTCTCTCAATTGTTAATCGCCATGACGAAAGCTAACGGTGGAATTGGCGGTAGCAGTCTCATGAGTACCAATTCATCTGCTGAGCATAATTCCTCCTCAGCTTTCTTGATCAAAGCAACGTATAATACGTCTTTGGTACCAACATTTCATAGTGTTTTGCTGGGAGAAAATATTCCTCGCTTCCTGATTTCACATATGCCGTTGGTGTCTCCTACTATTCAAGGCTGGGCACTGCGAACTTTTGTGTCACTGTGTGAAGTACGTACCAACCGGCAACATCTTCTAACGTCTTCATTCTGTGAAATGCTCGAGTCCATGCTACTTTCTCCAAATGAGGCAATACAGGAAATTACGCTCTTGATATTGTTGCAGTTGTCCACGGATGAAGGAAGCCGTATCAAAATCTGTAATTGGTTGCCGATCAGCTCGTTAATTCAGACAACTAATCAACATTTTGGAAGTACAGGCCGAACCATCAAGTCTTTACGAACTGGTAAACAACCTGAACGTAGTACTCATGAGAATAATCTTGTCTATCTGCATTCGTGCATCCTTCGAAACCTGTGTGACAGCGTGCTAACGCATCACGAGCTCATTCAAGAAGGTGCCGTCTCAGTCCTACTGGAAATGAGTCGGATGGCGGAACCGACCGTAAAAGTCAACGCTATTTGCTCCCTTTGCTACCTCATATCAAGCTCAACAGAGGAAGTAGCGATCCATATTCCAGAGCTAACGGAGTTATTACTGTCACTGACACAGTCATCGAACTCACAAGACTACATCTTTGCTGTTGAGGCGCTTTACAATATTTCATGTTGTGACGACTGTGTTCCTCTCCTTTGCGAGTCAGCCCCATTACTGGATCGATTATTGGAACTTGCTAGTGATCCGATTCACAAGAAAGTTGCAGAGTTGGTTGCTGCCGTTGTTTACAGAATGGCTGGATTGGTAAGCTGCGCACCTCAATTACTGAGGCGAGGATTCCTTTCTCAATTGGTACATCTCATTCGACAGTATCCAACTTGTCGCGCTTACGCTCTTAACGCACTTTTCCTGTTGGCAAGAAATGGTGGAGATGATTTTCCTCATGGCGGCGACGAGATGACACAGCTTGTTCTTGCGTTGTTGAGTAATGGCAATGAACTTGAGAAGGTGGCCAAGTTGTGGATTAAACCAGTGTTACCTGTACGACTCGTGAAGCGGAAGACTAATCTCGACATTTCACAAGGTGACCCAGCAACAATACGAAGTGGTGTCACATTGCTTGCCCACCTCGCCCACCATCCAAAGAACCGAGGAGCTCTTGTTCGGAATGGTGCCGTGTTTCGTTTTCTAAAGAAACTTAATCGGTTGAAATCCAAGACGAAACCCGAACAAATTGGAAGTGAAGGTGAAGTTGACACTTGCAATGAAAACAACGAAGCAGACAATAATGAACAAGATAATGAAGACGACACGATTTTGACCAACTGTGCATTCGTTTACTACTGTCTGACGGCCACTCAAGAAGGATGCGAATTTCTCGTGAAGGAGCGTGGAGTCGAAGACCTCATTAATCTTTCACGGATTCGAACCAAACATACTGGAGCAAAAGCTGAAGTTGATGAGAGCGGAGTCACATACACGGTGAAGGAGTTGTGTACACTTGCTCTATGTCGTTTATCCTCGTTTGCAGGACTCGAGTCACGACTAATTGAACAAGGAGCCATTCAAACGATAATGGTATTGGCGCTGGTAGCAACAGATAGCATCACAATCAAGGCGCTGTGCATCATGACGCTAGCGAATTGTCTTGTGGATGTTACACCTCATTGTTTACAGTCGCTCGTAGGCCACGGAATTATTTGGGCTCTTTCTTCATTGTGTACACTCGAGTACCCCGAAGTCAGCTATGTATGTGCTGTCTCCCTGTGCAATTTGTCTGCTCATCCCAACAAAGTCCCGAAATTCCTGGATGCTGGTGCACCACGAGCGCTTATTCGCCTGCTATCGCATAGTGGTGGAGCTGATGCTGTTGAAGACGCCGCGATTGTACTCGTGACAGTAAAAACTATCGCGAATTTGGTTGCAAATGAGAGACTTTGTCAAGCATTTTTGAATGAAGGCCTCGAGAAGCACTTAAGTGTACACTTCTCGTCTCCTGAGAGCAGTGAAGAGCTTCGACAACTGGCTGCCATGGTTCTACTACGCGTTACCAGCGCGAATGATGCTGTAATTTCGCCGGAGAGAGTAAAATTCACGATGCTCCTTTGGATGGAGCAGATTATTGACATGAAGGACGAGGACCTCGTGCGCAATTGCATGCTAACGGTACATGACCTCACGAGCAACACATCACTTGACGTAGTAGAACTCGATGCTCCCCATATTTTGAGAATACTGGTTCAAGTGCTTCAAAGACATCACACACATAACACACAGATCACGACAGTCTGTCTGTCTGCGTTGTACAACTTATCATGCCAATTGCCAGCCTTACCGATGATTATGCAGTCCGAGATCATGCCATTCATACGACAGCAAATACCGTTAACGGAGACAACATTGGCAGCACAACGACGCAAGAGTGCAGTATCCTCCGACACTCCACCAAATGCGTCTCCGACGTTATCCACTCCCAGTCTTTCAGTCAATGCTCAACTATGTTGCCTCGTACTACACAACTTGAGTTGCTGTAATTCTGCGGACGACGAAAATGTTCTTGCAGCTCTTGTGTCCTGTCATGCTGTCACTACTTTGCATGACATTTATTACGGCCCATTTAATGGTCTCAAGGAAATTGCGGCAGTTGCGATTTGCAACATTGCTGTTGGTAAAGTGAATTCCACACGTGTACTGGAAAGCCATGCTGGTCGTGTCCTGCTCCACTTCATTCGTAGCGAGCACTTCCTTCCAAAACATTATCGCTTGGTGGCAGCAACGTTGAGAAAATTGAGCAATGCTCCCAGAAACCAAAGTTATTTGCTCAATGCTCGGGTTGGAAATGCAATGGTCTTTATACTGACGCTGCCTAACATGGACAATGATGCCAGCTCCAACATTTTGGCTGCGTTACGTCATCTCTCGAGCTGCAAGACCCACCTGCCTCAACTTCTGAAGGACGGCGTACTTCCATGCGTTGTACAGCTCGTCGATCAGCCAAACACAACGGCAGAAATGGTGAGCTACTGCTTCGAGATTATCTCGAATCTCTGCAGCATCGATTTTCACGAATACTTGAAGGATTGTCCTCAGATCAATGTGATTGGAACACTAGCCAAACTTTCGGATCATCACAATCAGAGTCACCTGCAGCACCATTTAGTGCAACAAGCACACCAGGAATCAACGACTTCATTAGCTTCGTACTGTGCGAGAGGAGACAATAACTCGCTCCCTTTACCAGAGTTAATCACGAACTTGATGAAGAGCGCCACATTCACAACAGGGATTGCTAAGAAAACGTTGCAGATTAAGGCTAACTACACTGTACCTGCTCGAAAATGGAGCCCGCATGCGCAGCCTATGCCAAAGGATCCACCACCACTAGTGTGCAATGAGGTTCCGCCCACAGATAATGGGCAAGTTATATCCTCTGAGGTAAAACAGCGCATTGGATATTTCTCACCGCTACCAAAGGAACCACTGGTCAGAGACGAGAAGAATGATGCAGTAGCCTCCTCATCTAGTGATACCCCGAACCGATCCATCCTAGCTCGAAGCGGTACCGAACGAAATTTTGGACTGCGTACACGATCGAGAAATACTTCCGTTGTAGGAGCGAGAAAAATGTTGCAACGTGGCCACGAATCTCGACATCTCTCCGGGTGGGCACATCGAGGAAGCAAAAGTTAGTTCTACTACATGTAGTACGTAGCTAGAAACAGTTTAATGGTTGTTCGACACCGAGGCACTGCAACATCGACAAGCATTAAAACAAATGCAAGTTGTGTACAGGCATTCCTGCAATGCAATACAATTGAAGGACACGATCACTTCATAAAGTCAAACATGTCTCTAGTGGAGTATGTACCTGTTGTTGATGATGGAGGCCTCTATCCAATCGCTGGCTGTCATTGAGCTTCTGTTTCCCTTTCAGTACATTATATCCAGTGGCTGTTGCCATTACGGCTGTTGATTTTCTGTCTCTTTACGCCTTGGGTTGTTCCTTCGCCGCTTGTTGTTTCTTGATCATACTAGCAAGTTTACCCGGTGCTTTAGGTGGCAATTTGGGTGCACGTCCCAAAAACCGTGCGATACGTGGTGTAATCGCGATCGTCACTGCTAGGCGCACCGGCTCCGTGAACTTGGTCGCGATCCATGCCAGCAAGAACGTGCCAGTCTTGGAGCTCACACGTTCCACCTCCAAGTACTGTGCAATCCCCAAATCTTCCGCAATCTTGACGAACCTAAAGCCAAGCACGAGCAAAACTTAGCATCGACACGTAATTCTTCGTCTCGGAAGCACTAAAACCCACTTATTGGTCGTAGTAACAAGGTTAAAACTATCGTCCGGTTGTCCTTCCCCCTTGGAATTCGTTCTCTTGGTGGTATGGACCCAGCCCTGGTCAATAGCCAAGTACATGGAGCCCAACACGACTCCATACATGGTCAGGTATGTGCCAATGGCCACGACGCCATACTTGCGCCACAGATCCTTCAGACGCTCGAGATGCGACATGTTCGCAGTCGCTTCCTCTGTAGAAGCTTTAGACACCGACGAGCTGAAGCGGTGGAGGCCTGAGACGCCGGACGAGCGGGAGACCGCCAGGAACGACGGAGATTGGGCCTGTGGCGACTGCTGCATGAAGAACCGCAGGCGCTCGATGCGTGCCATGGGTAGAGTAGATGCTGGCAATCCGGACACAGCCAGCGGGAATGACCGGAGGGCTGTGGCGCGCCGCGCAGCACCGACGAGCGAGGCGCCGAGCATCCTGCTGATGGCGTTTGTGGCTGTGATGGATAATCCCAATATGCAAGTCGGAAATTTGGGGTTATGAAACATGATGGAGTTTTATGATAGTTTACGCACAGGGGATTGAATGCTAGAGGTATCATGAACCTTGTAAAGTGAGAAATGAAGTGGAATGGGAGTATTTGATTTTAGAGTATTGAAGAATGTTTGTTGTGAAATGTGACAAAACGACAGTTGAAGTGGACTAATCATTGTAGTTGGTGATCAACACGATCGAGGACTTTGAGTCTAGTTCATGAAAAGTGAAAGCGCAATGGATGCCACGGCTGCTCCAACTGCCAGCATGGAACTCGATGCGATTGACTTGGTGGTCGCGTCTGCCGTCAATGCTGATGTCTTCTCCAAGGTTGGGAAGGTGAAGTTGGAAGTGGGCGGGATGCAACCCGCGGCTGTGCTGTTGCAGAGCGTACACATTTGTCCGTAGTGTTCGCGTTTGCAGCCAAACTCCGAGTCGCAGTCCTTCACGTTGAAATAACACGGCGGGTTGCCTGCAGTGAGCTCAGCCACTGTTGGCAGCGGTTGCATGTGCTTGATCACAGCACTGTCAATCTGCGAAGACTTGTTGGTCTTGAGCAGTGTGACGTATGCCGACAATAGTTTCTCTGTGCGTACAGCGTTGACTGTTGCGTTCTGCGGGTTCTTCCAGAACGGAATACTGGCATTCCACACTCCAGCTTCCGAGGCTTGGAACTCGATGCCACCCGCCTCGCAGAATTCAGTAAAGTTTGCGTATTTCTCGCCTGTGGCCTTGTTCGTCATGGCAGTAATACCGACAACGTCGTCAATAGGCACATAACCGAGAATACGGTAGTTGTACGTGCATGTTACGCCGTCCGGCAGAGTATCCATATCGCAGAGACCTTGGCGAGTCGTATCTCGACACTCCTCAGTTTTATTCGCCCACTTTGACAACGGGCAATTGTTGGGGAATGAATACCACCAGCAGTTCGGGTATGGTGCACGCACGTCCGTCTCCTTCGATTCGCCACCGATAAAGGGGCCAAGGTCTGGCACACTAGAATTGCCATTCAATGAGACGCACTCCTCGGAAAACACGTTCGTCCCAGAGATCGGAGTGCATTGACCGCCGTCCATGGGGAGCATCGGGCCATACTCGGACTCGTATTCTGCCACTGTCTCGTTCGTTTGAGCGAACACGATGTCGTAAAAGACAACGTACTGCATACCGTTCTTCCGCCAGCACCTGTCTTCTGCACTGCGTGTGTTGTAATTGATACCCTCAGCTTGCACGTACATGAGCGCACCTTCGACAGAAGCAGTATTAACCGTGTCAAGCGCACCTCGAAACTGCTCTTCGGCCGTGTCGTAGTATTTGGAGCCGAAAGTCTTCGTAGTCTCGTTCCAGAGCGGGGCATCGCTTTGAACACGGGCATGAATTACACGCACTGGCTTCGTGTGGAATTTGTCCGAGTTAGGGATCTTCGTCAATGAGTTAATAAAGCTGGTGGAAGTGGAGGCAACGAGAGCACGACTGCGAGGAGTTGACCGTTCCAAGACTTCCAGCTCGGCAGACAAAGACACTTCTCGGTCATCGGAGTTCGGCGCAGCATTCGTGGCAGACAGAACCAATGCTGAGATTACAACTGCAACGTAGATCTTCATGATGAAGAGGCAGAAATGGAGTTGAGTTCTTGAAGCTTTTACGAAAATGAGAGTTGAGCGTGTACGAGTGTTGTCTTCAGTTGTCGTATCGTGGTAGATCAGGTGACATTGGATTTGCCAAGGTCAGATCACACTCCTTGTGGTCGAAGCCTGTTAGGAAGATCCACCATCTTGTCCATGTAGCTCGTAGACCAGAACTTTAGGGTGAACATATTGATCCTCCTTCTGTCGGATCAGTCCACGTTTTTCTTGGCCATTGGTTTTGCTTGTCATGGGCTTGCTTGAAGTTGCAGAGCTAATATTGGGGCAGTTGGATGGAACACTATACTCGTGTTTGACATAGTTATCTTGTTCTTATGTCTCGCTGGTCCAAAAGAAGCAGCAGCGATTGTATTAGATGCATGGCATGTGTGATTCATACTTTGCTCGTCCTCGACGCATGGTACCAAATTCGTCTTGCACCTTTGTACCAAGCGCATTCTTCAATTAGCTTCCCAGCAGCCAAATCTCTTCAAGCTGCCGTCAACCCTCAAGGTCTACTCAGCTCAAACTCTCAGCATGAAGATCTTCGTCCCCGTCGCGATGACAGCTACGGTCTCTGCTGCTGTCGCTGCAACTGTTGATCCTCATGCATACGTCAATTTTGTCAGTACGCTGACTACAATTTCCAACTCCGACAAGTACCACATGAAACCTGTTCACGTCGTACATGCTCGTGCTCAAAGTGATGCCCCACTCTGGAACGAGACTACCCAAACTTTCGGCTCCAAGTACGGCAGCACAGCCGAAGAGCAGTTTCGAGGCCCGCTCGATACTGTTAACACTGCTTCTGTAGAAGGTGCGCTGATGTATGTTCAAGCGGAAGGCATCGACTACACTTCACGCAGTTCAGACGAGAAATGTGTGCGCAAGAACAAAATGAAATACATCGTCTTCTACGACATTGTATTTACACAAACCAATGAGACTCTATCCACGTACGAGGCTGAGTACGGCTCGATGCTTCCGATGGATGGCGGCCAGTGTACCCCTGCAACAGGTACCGACGTCTTCTCAAACGAGTGTCTGTCATTAAATGGCGATTCTAGCAAAAATGTAGCAGCGATCGGGCCGTTCATCGGTGGTGGGCTGAAGGATTCAGATCCCAGGGCTCCATACCCGAACTGCTGGTGGTACTCATTCCCCAATACGTGCCCACTTAAAAAATGGAGTGACAAAACTGCGGAATGCCGTGCAAGCACCCGTCGAGGGCTCTGTGAAAAGGACAAATTGCCGGATGGCATCACGTGCACGTACAATTACCGCATTCTCGGGTATGTGCCAATTGACGATGTCGTAGGGATCACAGCCATGACGAACAAAGCCAAAACTGGTAAATACGCCGACTTTGCTGCATTTTGCGCAGATGGTGGTGTTGAGTTCAAAACCGACGCCACAACTGGCACGTTGGTTGACAGCATCGCGTTCTGGGCTAACCCAAACGTGACATCGGCAAACGTAGAGCGATCTCAAAAGTTGCTCACTGCTTATTCGGACCTGCTCACTGCAGGTGAATCGACCCAAATTTCAAAGGACAATGTTGGCCGGATGAAATCTCTACCAACCAAGAGTGACCTCGCCACTGAAAACCCTCCGTGCTACAAGAATATCAAGGAGTGCGCCGAGGCGACTTACGGTTGCAAACGTGATCTATATGGTCAAATCTGCACGAAGTGTACTGCAGCTGGCACCGGATGCGTGGCAGCACCTTCGGACTTCGTCTTCCTCCTGGACCAAGCTTCGGGGTCTTCAGGATCTTCAGGAAGCGATAGCGGGTCTAATGTCAGCACGTCCGACCCGGCGTCATCATGTGCTACAAAGCTCGCGATAACTGTCAGCGCACTGATTGCTTCACTCGGCCTTTCGTTCTTGATGGGCTAGACATGATGAAATGCGCTACAACTGAGCGCTGCACTCCTTACTCGATTAAAAGGTTAATTAATTCCTATTCCTATTATCTATCTAATAACCTAATACATGTTGAAGTGAACATGGCTACACAACAACGTTAAGTTATTGGTCAGATTTTCTACCAATGATACTGGAAAATAACAGTGCTCCATTACGATAATATCGTAGCATGAAGCGCGGAAGAGTGGCGACCCGCTCGACGCGTCGTACGCTGCGGCGGAAGAACGTGGTGGTGGACGAGGAAGACGAGGATGAGGCGGAGGATGTGAGTCAGGAGGAGGAAGAAGAAGAAGAAGAAGAGGAGGAGGAGGAAGAGAAGACGCCGCCTCCAAAGTTGACGCGTGCTCAAGCCAAGAAACAGCAGGAGGCGAAGAAGAAGAAGAACACGAGGAAGACGAAGAAGACAGAAGAAGAAGAAGAAGAAGAAGAAGAAGAAGAAGAAGAAGAGGAGGAAGAGGAGCAGACGTCGACGAGAGAAGAAGAGGAACGCGAACACGTAACAGGCCCCAACTGAGAGGCTCCAAGCCTCCGCCTAGGAAGAAGCAGAGACGCAAGATTATTGACACGGAGGATGAAGAAGAACAGGAAGAAGAGGAAGAGGAGGAAGAAGAAGAAGAGGAGGAAGAGGAGGAAGAGGATGATGAGGATGAAGAGGAAGCAGAGGAAGGAGACGAAGATGAAGAAGATGAGGAAGATGAGGAAGAAGAAAATGAGGAGCAAGTTAAGCCCCGGACCAGAAAGGTCCAGACTCGGAAGGAGGAAAGCAAAACGACACCGAGAGGAAAGACCAGGATTAAGACACCTGCTGTGGAGAAGAAGCCCATGAAGAGAAGGCAGACGCAGAAAAAGATCGAAGAAAGTGCTGAAAGTGAGGAAGAGGAGGAAGAGGACGAGAAAGAGGAGGAAGACAAGGTCAAGAATGAAGAAAAGGAGGAGGAAAAGTCAGCGAGTGAACCACCGTCCACTGCCACGACGCCGTCGTCATCACCTGCGAAGCGGAAGGGATTGTCGATTGACACGCTAATGAACAATGCTGATGAGGACGACGACCAGGAAGAGCAGGAAGATGTTGACATGACCCCGGCATCAGCATCTGCATCGGATGCTGGAGCAGATGCTGACGAAGTTCCGGGTCAACACTTTCGCGAAGCTCTTAATGCAGCCAATTCCGAACCAAAATTGATGGAGGTACGAAGTTACTGTAACGCCCGTTTTGCTATCGGTGAAATTGATATTTGGACTGTTGCTACACACCTAGGTTTTAACAGAAGCTTGTGGCCGCCTGATCCGAGAGGGCAAAATCCCTAGCAGATTATTTGCTGTAACTTTACTTGGCGCAGTTAAGGAAGATCCAAAGGTAAGATTGTGAAAGCTATTGTTCGTTGGTACGTCGTGGCATTTGACACTTTGTTGGTCATGACTGTATTCCAGCGATTTGGTCAGCCTGCGGTACTCAAGTATTTACTTCGCCTATTGCGATCGAAGCACTATGTAGGAATGAAGGACCCTTCGGACCACGGAAAGAAGCAAATTACGAGCACTGTCCTGGGATCGGGACACCTATCAGGGTCAACAGAGTACTTTCAGCTTTCGCTTCCTGTACTGGTGGCAAACCTTCTGACGCAGATCTTGAAGGTATGCGTCCGCTTGATACCAATTTATCGTCTACTTGCTAATTTAATTATGCTGAACATATGCAGGAAATTGATGAATGGCCAGTTGACAGTGTGAAAGTGTTCTTGGATGATTCCCTATATTCGCGAGTCTGGGTCGACCATGAACTGAGTCAGCTCTTTGTTCAAAATGTGAAGACGGTGCTGGAGACAGACGGCAGCGACCAGCAGCCCATACTGCATCTGGTTAAAAAACGTTTCCAGGGTGCTAATGTGATGAAGGAGATGAGAGAGCTTATCACTAACCATATTAGATCGCGCCTTGTGGAACTGGATAAGGAGAGACCTGGTAACATGGGAGTCTCCTCCGGAGTTGGTGGCAATCATGCAGTACGGAATATGATTATGACACTGACCGATTTTGCTAGCATTCCTCAGGTGCGAGTTTTCGGTGCTGAGAACATGGAAGCATGGCTGCAAAATCCGTCCGTTAAAGGCCCAGCTAAGGAGCTGCTGAACAAAATCGTATCACTCTGCAAGTCAACTAGCTCCCAAGATATTACCATCGTGGACCTGCTACTGAAGTTGAAACTGAAGTCGACTATGTTCCAGCTCAAGGTTGAAGCCATCACGCATCTTGTGTGCAACCATCCGATGTATTTGAATCGTGCGTTGTCAATGTTTATTGCAAGAGAGCGACCCAACAATATGTCCAGGGACGTGGACAACATCAAGATGCTTCAGCACATTTTTCGTGCGTCGCGGTCAATGTCTGCTTCGTCTATCCTAGGCAGCCCCGATGACTTATTTTATCGTCGGCCTATCGAACACCAAGGAACTCTAGCAAGTCGAGAACTAGCGCGCGTGTTCCGGGAAATGGCCAGTGTATCGGAGGTTGCTCCGGTTCTGAAGACCATTGTGCGCAAAATCCTGAAACAGCTTACATTTGAACAAGTTGACATCAAAGCGCTTTGCGTTGGAATCCTCGATAATGACGGTCACTGGGATGCTCTGGCAGGAGATGCGCGGGTTCTAGACTACATGGGACTTGTTACTGGTGTCGTGTGGTTGATCTTGCTCATGCGAGGAGCGGCCGTGAAGAGCCTTCAGATTCAGCAGTCCAATGTCTCGAACCGTCAAGGTGCAGGGTCTACTGCTCTTGGTTCATCAGGCCTCAAGCATGGTGGAACACAAGCTATCCCGCGCAGAGGAGCTAACCCCCCTCTTCCTGTGTCTAGGGCAAACAGGCTTGGCCCTCCAAAGGGCAAACAGTCACTGGGTAAGCCGTCACTTTCATCAAGCCACACCTCAATTAACAGTGGTGGAAATGTCCCAAGTGGCCACGGACCAGGTGGAAATTCTGCAGGTAGTGGTGGTGGTGTATCATCTGATGGATCGAAAACAGTTAAAATCTCGGTGTGGGCGAAGGAGGAGCTTCAGCAAGCGCTTGCTTTCGTGCAACGCGAAGCAATAATTTGCTGTCGTGACGTGTTGAAGCATTTTGGTCTCAATGGCGACTCCCCCTTTGAGAAAATGCTCTATGAAAGCATCGTGAAGAAGCTACTTTTCCTAGATATCCCCTCGGATGTACAACCGACAGAACACGATCGGACATGCTTTCAGTCGACAAAGGAGGATATCCCTGTACACGAAGACTCGCTCGAGCTTCTTACAACTTTGTACAATTCATGCAGAGCTGTTGACCGCATGGAAGCTTTGCGGACATTGGAGACTATTGTATTTCGCGGTGCTGAGGCTCATATACGCCGAGAAGCGCTGTGGCACCATCACGAAAATGATCTCACTGTGTACGCTCAAAATGGTGGAGTACTTGGAATTGAGGTGAAAAATAATCAATTTGTCCACCAGCTCCTCAAACTTGCATTGGTACGTAAGCTTATACACTAATCGTGGGCTCTCCAGCTTCACGTTCACTAACTTACGTGCTTTAATATGATAGTGGCAAGGTGGTGATGATAAGCAGGAACAAGAGTTTTGTCACTCAAGCCGCTTCTGGATTTGCTGCTCCATTTTATTGGTAACTAGTTCCTCTGACTGTTGTTTTCCGTGGATAATATTTTTATGGTTGGTGTTGCTTTGTCTCGAATGTTGTAGATTGTTGGATGCTTCAACCCCAACACTGTGGGCACGTTCTTGTGGGAAGAATTTCCGACGCTGCGGGGCTTAATGCAAATGGCTATCACTGGTCGGTACACATTCCCAGCTATCAGCGCTTCAGATCCATTGCTCCTTGGAAAACACAAAGTTGCATTCCCAGACTTGATTCAAGGCAATCTGCAGTTGCGTGATTACGAGCAGCAGTTACTTCAACTTAACCAAGCTGACCCCTTGGTGACAGGAGACCCCTTGATGCTATTTGATGCAAATGGTTTGGCACGCCAACCACCAGCAGCGATTTTGGAGCATTTGCGAACACTGGACCGCAAATTCAAACTGGGTATGCGCCTTCGACAGAGCCGAAAGAAGGATTTTCTCATGGAAATGGTTTCTGGAAACGACGACAAAAGCACTGTTCAGAACGCGAATGGTGTAGCTAGCAGTGCGTGGTGGATCGCTGACATCGTTTGTGAGGACTTCAACACTGTTCAATATCTGCCTTACGGCTGCTTGTGCCAGTTGCTTCTTCTCGCAGTGCGGCCTAACAATTCCAAGAAAGTTATGGGCTCGCAAGGCCAGGTGCCCCTAAACCAACTAGCTCTGACTCAAATCATCCCGCGATTGCTCAGCAAACTGCGTGAATATCTTGCTGATGGCAGCGACAACTCGGGCGTGGCATCAAATGTCATCTTGTACTACTTGGAGTGCCTCAATTCTCCTGATTTGTCGACACGAAGAGTGGCAGCTCATATTCTTTACTTGCTGACCGTACCTCGCACAGTTGAAGAGTTATCTGAAGAAATTCATCATGTGGTTTCCTCATCTGGCCCAGAGAGCACCCTTAGCTTCTCTTGGCTACACGAACTGGCAAAATTACCACATTACAGCAGCATCCGAAGCAAGATTTTTCACTCTCTAGAGAATTTGCTTGAGTTAGAGGCATCAATTTCGTCGCTCCGTATGTGTGTGAAGGCACTCAACGACTTTGCAAATGCTAGCGGCGATGCAGCGGTAAGCACTAATGAACCGACAATCGTAATGAAAGATGATGATAGCAGCCATCCGAAGAAATCGGCCATCGAGCAATCGCTTTTGTTGGCAGGAGCGTATGGACGTTTACTGGCTGGACGTGACTTAGTGTCAACCATATTGCTGAAAGATCAAGACATCTATGCTATTACTGTAGAAGTGATATGGCGAGCAATTGAGTCACAACTGGAAATTGCTCCGCAACTCAAGGCAACGTCAGGAATCAGCTTTTCAGACTGCAAAGTGTTTTACGTGACAGATGGAGCAAACACTATCCGCGAGATCAAGCTACCGCTCGCGATTATTCATGGTGCCATCCAGGTGCTTTGCTCTCCTCATGCACACAAGGATTTGTCGACAACGCCTTCGCCGGACAGCAACAGAACCAACACGTGCTTGGTAAAGTTAACGCAAAGTTTGTTCCCGAAATCGACGTCGAATGCTGCCATCCTGTCTAGCACTGGTCTTATCGCTACGAAAGATGCACGCCTGTATCCAGACCACTTGTTGACCAAGCTTGCTGCCGCAACTACTTCCACAACATCTCACCTTTGTGCTACTGCTATACGTGCCATGTCAAACGAATCATTGTGGAGTCTCCTCGAGCAATCAGCTCTGAGTGAACAATGTTTTGAGATGGCATTGCGTACAACCTTGGAAACGACCCAGAAAAATGAAAACAAGGCCGTCGCTAGTTTGCTTGCAGCCACAAAGGCGTCAGATATTTCGGTTGCAGCGAATACCGTACTGATGCAGCTGAGTGCTTACGATGCAGTCACGTTCCTCTCACCAGATATGATGGAGACGTTAAATCTACTACGTGGGTGGCTTCAGGAACGAAGCGGATCGAACAATACTATGATTACCGATGAAGATGACGAGGAAACGCTTCTGTTGTCAGAAGGATTCACAACATTCAAAATCCAAGGGACTGAGTCTAGCACCACACCAAGCACGGCATCGTTTTACGCGGAACCAATGCTTGAAGTGATGAAAAAGTCTAGTACGTCTAAACGCCACGAAAGTTCAAGAACAGACTTGGAAGTTTTCAAGGATTATTATTTTGACACTTCTCGTCAAACGAAAGTGAAAGACGATCAGGATGTGTCTGATGACAATGCACCATTGCTGAAGAGTTTAGTGAACGAACTCAAACGAAGCTCTAGCACAGGGTCTTTACCAAACGTGATTGCCCCTGAAGACTTCGTCTATGCCGCCAGTCAAGCAGTGCGATCATCGTGCTCGAAGGGCGAGATCTCGACTTCAGCTGACATGTGGACACTGCACATGTCATTGCTGCACTATGCACGCTCGTGTTGCAACTCTGACGCAGCTGCTGCTCAACTAGCTCGTGCATTAATTGAGGTTGTGAGCCACTTACCGACCTGCTCTAGTGCTGCTCACCGCTCCGAGTGTAGTGGATTTGTGCACCGTGCTCTGGACAACCTTAGAGAAGGCTTTCTTGGCTCGTACTCGGCTTCCATCAGCTTCATTCGCCACCTATCTCTCGTTTCCACTGCTGAGGGTCTGTACATGCTAGAAGATTCAGCGGTAGCGCTTGGTGTCTACACAGTGCTGCACTTGGTGGTTCAGTTCATCCGCGATGTTATTGTGTGGTGGAAAGGCAAAGGCACTTCGTTGCGTTTGGATGCTATGACGCTGCACAGCCTAGTGGTACTTGTTAAGGAAGTAGAAGTACTGCAGCGCCTCCAAGACAAATGCTCAAAAAATATGTCTGGGTCGTGCGCCATTGATATCTTGACGAGCATAGCGCGTGATCAAGCTGATGATAGTACGATGCTCAACGTGCTGGAACCAATTTTGACCTCCGATCCGCACCTTGGAAACCTTGGTGACATCGTTGCAATCCATGGAGATGTGAAGCGCGATCTTGTCGGAGTAAGTACACGTACTCACCTGCTACAATTGGTGAAGTGCACTTTTACTAATGGTTTTGGTACTGTTCTTAGGCATTGTACTTCCAGAACCCCAAACTCGTGGCTGGATTACTCGATGAACTGAATCCAGACTGGGAATCGTTCGTTAACTTCGATGCAGACCAACAGCGGGAGTTAGGTATTCGTGACCGCAGGCTGTTGTCACAGGTGGACGACATCCTGCAAGACTTGACTCGTGATGGAAATGAAGTGATGGAGCGATTCCGAGAGTTGACCCGATGCCACCCCATGCTGGTGCTATCGCGATTTCCACGACAGCTCATGCAGCACTTCGGGACCGTATCACTGTCACAGCTCTACCTCAACACGACGTTTTTCCAAAATGTGCGTCTAAACAAATTCACGGGGTTGCTGTCATTGACTAACTTGTGTGTTCTTGCTAGATTCTCAATGCTATGCAGATAATGCGACCACACATTCGCCATAAGCAAAGCGTGCTGGAACCTTTTTGCCGCTTCCTGTTTGAAATCCTGCGAGTGATAGCTGACCACCACGCTGTTGAGTTCCACCAACTCGTCTCCCACACCTGGGAGTTTTTCTACGACGCGCTGGAGGCTGATTTCGATCTCGCTAGTGAGCTGATTTTCTCTACACCGCATGTTCTCCTGTTGGAAAACATCGTGAATATGTATGAGTCGCAACCTGAAACGGTGGCATTTGGAGAAGTCATGGCCCAACGTCACAGTGAATGGAGTTTGCGTGCAACTCTCGAATCTATTCAAACACGACGGAATAAGCATCATTCAGCGGCAAGTCAGCAGCAGCAAATCGAGCAACTGCTGTCTCGCATTGAGTTCCAAGAATTTACACCTGCGTCAGGCGGCAATCCGCTGACCGAGCGTACGGATATGACAACTATTACCCAAGGACTGCAAGCTATCGATTTCTTGTGCTCGAAGACAGACCAAGGTACGGCAGTGGTGGCTCTGCTGCGACGATGTGCAGTACCAGTGGCCTCGTTGCTGGTAACTGAGTCTGTGACGAAAGCGGTCATGGCTATGGTATGCCAAACGTTGCTGAACTTGATGAAGTACGACTCTGTCTGTGTGGACCATGTCATGCGTCAGTATGTGCAATGCCTCCGAACGGTAAGACCAGGTTTAAAGGAAGCTGCTGTGAATACTGTTCTTGAATTCCTGGTCTTTGCAGACGCGCGCCAACGGCGACAGATCCTACAGCAGCTCTTTGATGACTCGAGCGAAATCGCCAAGAGTAAGCTTGGGGTGTATCTAAAGAGCGCAGCATTCCGGACGACTCTCCTTGTTGCATCTAAAACGTCAGCATAGTCAACGTGAATGAATTCAATGCAATTCAGTCTTGTAACATGGTTGAGTTAGTCTTTCTTCGTCGGTTTAGTAGCGCAAGACTTGGACGTAGCTCCGATCACGACACTGGTAAGGATTCCAGCGGCGTGACCGAACAACGTTCCATACACACAAGTCAGTGGCCATTGCTGCAACAAATTATCACACCCATGCGTTAGCACAACCAACAGAATCGAGACATAGTCGAATTTACCTGCCACGGTCGATCCCAGTCCAGCGGAATTGGTAGAGCACCAACGTACGCCCCCAGCATGGCACCAAGCGACGAGCATACGAGGTACAGCTCCTGTGTATTGTTGACACTTCACACCAAGTCGTCAACACAAAAACCTCGTAAGCTCACTTCACTCCACCTACCGGAGTTCCAGCAGCAGATCGAGCCACTTCCGTGGGGCACACCCTAAGTGCAGCGCCAAGGGCATCGTCACACAACTCGACAATAACACAGCCAGCAACAACGTCTGCTGCCATAAACTACAGTGAAACACTCAGACCATCAGCTCCATACAAAGAACTCTGTAGCTCTGCCACGTACTCGACAACGGGGGCCCCAAACATGATGACGGTCACATGAAACACAGCCGAACCCAATATCAAACCCACAATTCCTTGAGCAATTTGCATAGGTAATGACTGGTTTGTAGAGTGGAGAATGACTAGATCTGAAGCTAATAAGACCCCCACGATGGCAGTCACTACTGGCATGAGGCCACGTAGAACGCCTTCTTCCAGGTGTTGATTAAACCTACAGACATGAGAGAAGTTATTCTTTATTTTAGCAATAGAATATACTTTTTCTATTGCATACAGAAGGACAGGAAGATAACACGTTAAAGCAGCAGGTAGCACAAGCTGAAGAGACTTGGGGAGTAACTTCATTATACGAGATGACGATGGTGCTTTGATTATGGAGACTTTAGTATATATCGTATATCAGATATCCTAAGTCTCACTGACCATTTAAATAACTGGTTGGAGATATTAGTTCAGAGAGTTGTAGCTTAGGATATCTACTCGTTACGTGAGACTTCCACCGGCATTTTGAGACGTTCATTAGAGCTGACACCATGGAGGAGAAAGCCCCTGCAATGACGGTAATGGCTGCATGGCCCACTAGCTCCGCTGCTAACTTTACGAAACTATCACAAGAGCCAGGAGGCAAAATGGTACTGCCCAAGACAACCAACCGTCACGAATAAAGTATAATGACACTCTCTTGTTCTTGGCAGATCGTGACTCCCAAAGCTTATTATGCTACACACGACACAATGCCGCCACCAAACCAAGGTTTGTCTGTTGTTGATGTAGAAATTGTAAGTGAAAAGTACTGAAATAATTGTCATTTTGTATTTTTCTAGTGATCATGATGACATCCACCCAAAATTTTATGAAAGAGCTTTACCAAGCTACAGACCGCAAAGTAAGTGGAATGCTAAAAAGAATGTCATTTTATTATATTCACATATTGTTTGTGGTCTAGGTTGCTGGCAAAAGAGGGAACGGAGGTCACACAAGTCCACGCCCGCCAAAACATCATCGGATCTGCGAGTGAAAGGATCAAGATGGTCGTGACTGGGCTAGGCAGTAATTTATAGACGGTTATGAACACAAAAATGGAGACTGGAGCAAGTTCGTGAGAGGCTCACTCGTCAAAATCGCAGAGTGCATCCATGGCATGCGGAGAGAGAAGGGTATCGGTCCAGTTGAGCAACTTGTTGATTTCCTCCTCGTCCACCGTCTCATCAAGATCGATGTCAACAGCATTGGAGATGGTGGATACTCGAGGTGATAAGACAGCAGCTTGATGTGAAACGACGATATTTGGCATCTCTTCCGTCGAGATATTGAGGTTGTGCAGTGGCGGAAGCGTCAATGACGACGAAATCTTGGGCTTAACATCTTGTTTGAGTAACATCGTAGCACTCGCTGGAACAGCAGAATGGATGGATGGCAATTTCGTGACAATGGTAGTTTCATCAGTGACCTTACTCTCCGGGTTAGCTTCAGGCGTTGCTTGTTCTGGTTCATCGTTGTTCCCGTTGCCAGCTTGTTTAATCCATGTAGCGAACATCTTCTTGCGCTTTTGTACCTGCTCCAACGACGTGAGTGCTGCCTTTTTGCCCTTCTTTTTCGGCTTTGGTGGCTTTGGTACGATCCTGGATGAATTTCCATCGTGGGTGTCCTGATTGTTCTCATCACGCAGCTTAGTATGCCGATATGAAACATCCCCAGACCCCCTTGCACGAATATAACTCGTTCTCGACACCACCGAATTCGACCTCACCGATGCATTAGACGCAGTCGATCGTGCCGATGGTGGTCTACTAGAGCACTGACTACCAGTTTCTGAACTCAATCCACTCCGTGATGCATTCCTCGACATGATACTCGAACTACCCGTTCTTGATCCCATGCTTGAACCACTCGTCCTCGACTTGGGAGCTAACAACGAAGGCATCTTCGCCATCAACGGTTGCATGAGCTCTCGTATTCGATCATCCTCCCCAGTAGGCAGTTGACCTCGCAGTTGAGCTTCCCATTCCCGTCGTAGTCTCTGAATCGCATCATCCTGGATCTTGGCCAGTCGATACTCCTGCCATGGTCCAATATACATGACTCTAACGTCACTGCCCCAATAGACTGCAAAACCTCCATCACCTGAGCTATCAATACCATGCTAATCATAACGCCACCGCAATCGTACTTAGCACCCAGCATTCAAGACCACATAAACAAGGTCTCATTGATCATTCGAACGGAGACCATGTCAGGACTTGTGCGGGTGCTAAAGGATAAGGCTCCAGTGCTCGTGTTCAGTAGCATGTGTGCAGGTGCAGCTTACGCTGTATACTATGCACACCAACAGCAAATCACTGAGAAGAAGGTGTGTCAATTGTCCATTGTTTCTTCGTCCACTGCTCTTGGGGTCCATTGCTCATTGATTTCTTGCAGACAATGCGTCAGGGTGTGATCAACGACATCAGGCGGGACAGGATCAAGCAGCGGGAAATGCAGCAGGAACAGCAGTAGACAAAGCAGCAAATGTCCAACCTTCAAGTGTCTACAATTCTACTCCACCCCGCAATGATGTTTGAATGATCTCTAAAATGCTGACACACCGATGTCGCTCGACGCAGTCGTACTTGAGCAGCATCTCATCCGCCCAGTATTGGAAAAACGCATCCATTTCCGTCGAATCCACTGCAAACTGTTGTTGATCTGCTGAGGTATCAGCAATGTTCGCTGAGCTGAAGTTCCCTTGAAGCACCTTTTTGACACGTTGAAGGAATAGCTGTGACTCCGACTTCAGTGTTGCTGGGATCTTGCAAGCGTAGTAACATACTAATAACTCGAGCGGATACTGCAGTAAGCAACACACTTGATCAGCACTGCAGGTACGAAGTTGAGGTCGCAATAGGAACTTATCTAGCTCCTCGAAGAAAGCGTCAATTTCGTGTACGCGACTGAAATGCACGAAATCCGAGGTTGCAGACAGCTCGACAAGCTCCAGGGTTGTCAATGTACTGACGACCAGTTCTGTAGCTTGCTCGATAACTATTGTGTTTTCTGCAATGTAGTGGTCGAGAGTGAGGTTGATGGCGACGAAAATTAGCTGCCAAATAGATGTTGAGTCTCGGGTTCGTTCAGGTGATGACCCACGATACGGGGTTAATCCTAGGCGACGAAACAAAGCCACTTGTGAAGGAAGCAGTGCCAGTAATTGCAGCTCTTCCTGACTTCGGACGATATTGGAAGTGACCCATGTAGCTAGCCACACTTTCAACAGGTTGCATGTGACGTCTTCGAATTCGAGGTGCAAGTATACATCAGTCACATAGCTGGTGAATGTGCGCTCCCACCGTCTCATAGTTGGAGACGGTTCCTCCAAGAATGACTGCGAGTAAATCAGAGCACCCGATAACCAACTTGAAAATGGCACGAAAACCTGGAATGAAGGCTCCACCATCGTGTGTGTGTCTTCCAAGTCAGCGACCCAAACGTCTGACACACTCAACCGCAAAGAATCTACAACTTTTTCACTAACGAGATGATCCTGGATCCAGCACGCGCCATTTTCCTGGATTACCAACCTTGAACACTTCGACATTTTTTGCAGTCCCAATATTTCTCCGTCAAATTGCCGAGTACCATCGTCGGCACATGTCGTAATTGTTGTGGTTGTATCAGAAGTAATCGACAATAGCTGCAGCAACTTTCTGGTAATCACTCGCACTCGTGTCTTAATCCCTTCCTCCACATCCGCATAGGCACCAGCGCATCGGTTCGAACATGCAACCAGAGCGGTATTAAGCAATGCAGTCAGCCAATAAGCCTCGCGGAGGTCTTTCTCACCTCCACCAGCTTCCTGTGTCAGTTCTTCCAGATTGGTGAGCATCAGGTCAGCTCGTAGAGCACCTTCCCCAAACTCAGTTTTCAAGATATACTCAAAGAAATGAGGGAGCCAGACGATAGCAGACTGTTGATCGAATAAAAGAGTCGACCATGAAATTCCTCCTTCGAAGACAGTTGAAGACACCGCCAGGAGTTTTAACGTATTCCTCTGATAAATGATAGATTTGGCATGCCTAGCATGATTCTTGATCTGCTCATCGTCGTCACCTTCATCTGGTTGGGTAGAAATCGAAAACGCTAGTCCTCGAAGCGGGGAACTTAGTGTCATCACCGCGGCTTCAGGTAGTAGCATTCGGCCATTCTTCTGGGCGACCTTCGCAAGGTGGTCAAATGCTCCAGGAGAACGACACTTAATAATCGCCTTCGTCAATAAGATCGTGAGAGTTTCGAGATCGGGAAATACCGCTGCCGATAAGTACAAATGCAATGCCATCTCAACGCGAACAGCCAATGGCAACGCCGATCTTGTCGTAGAATTCACAAGAGACTGACGCTCTATATTGTTTGATCTTCCAGCTTCTTTCACAAAAGCTTTCAAAGTGAAAACTAGATGAGAATCGAGCGGGGTCATGAGCAAATAGCGCAACTTGTCAAACTCGTCCGGAAACCATCGAATTAGCCTAGTACACAGTAATGATAGCTCCAACCGAGATTCTTTTCCAGCAAAGGCTATGCCATGTATCTCGACAAACGAGAACCATCGCTCCAACTGTTGCATTAACTCGCTCAAGTTTCCAACAGAATCTTTCATTTGCCCCATCAACTGGCGCGTCTGCGTTAAATCAGCAAATTTTACTGCTCGAAGGAGGCGTTGGAGCACATTACTGGAATGCGATATAAGTTGTCCGTCAATAGCTTCAAGCGAGTCTGACGCAATTGCCTTGGAGTGCTCCGCACCAGCTTTAACAGCAGAAAGTACACTATAAAGGCTTGTCTCCAATGTCTGTGGACAATTCGGTGCATTTTGTAGCACCTCTGCTGTGAAAACAAGCGATTCACTTGTTTCTTGGCCTACGACGTCATCTCTCTCGTAGCAATCCAAAAGTCCCGGTAGCATATCCAGTTCAACCATGGCACGGAAGCCCCACCTGTTGGCTCGCGCTGACGGCTCCTTGGTATGGGTACTTTGATAAACATCCCACGCCTCGCAAAACCGCATCAACGACACAAGATAAAGTGGAGTTGGTTCTGATTCCTTTAACATGACGTTGACAGCATGTACAATGTCAGTATACTGTTCCTGTCCACTTGTACGTTTCTTCGGATTGACCTTGCTGGTTGATTTCATGTAACCAACCAATGCTGGAAAGAACAGGCTTTTCACACCTCGTTGGCTGGCTTCGCTCGTGGAGCGCAAATTGGTACTCGCTCGCAGGAGCTGTGCGATGAGTTTTGAAATCCAGTATTCCCCGAAGATGATCATCATTTGTGAGAGACCTTGACGAACTGCTGAGCGATCACTCTCCATCTTTACAAGCCGCCGCTGGATCATTCCACCACTTGATATTATCTCCCCGCCAGTCGCAACAACTTCATACGCGATAGCACAACAATAATGTCCAAACGCTTCCAAGAAGTGGTCACGCTGACGCATTGTCAATTTTTCTCTGATATCGAAATCAACCACGCATTTCTCAAGAAAAAGCCACCAGGTGATTCCTTCCTGAGTAGACTCCTTCATCGGACGTGCACTACTTAGTTTAACCATCAGAGCATCCCAATACGTTGAGTACTTGCTGTTAAGCTGATTTCCAGCTATAGGATCAGAAAATATCTCGTACAAAAAGTAGAGAAATTCCAGCGGTGATGATCTATTCAATGCAGGCGTTTTCTCCATTGAAGATGGTTTCACTTCGTGTAGAAAGCTAGGTGAATCCAACAGGTCGCTTAAGTATGACTGCAAAATGCGCTTTGTTGATGACGGTCGTGCACTAATGGGGGTTATTGCTTGAGAGAAGGCCTCAATAGTACCCACCCCGGTGGTATTCCAGGCGTGTGCAAACGCGGTGATAACACTGCATATATCAACGAATAATGAACGAATTACTTGAACCACAACACGTAACCCTGGGAGATGAGTCGCTTTCCCTTTCATTTCAGGCAACCCTACAATACTGGCAAATGCATCTGCTTTCGAGCAGTAGCGGATAGCATCTGCAAGAGTAATATGGTTCGCTCTCACCATATTCTTAAATTCTCGCTTCCAAATGTTCATCCACATCTTCTGAAATGCTTTAGTCTTGTCTCCGAAATCTCCACTAGCCACTTCAATCTGACAAATTCGTTCAAACGCCGTACCAGACATCGATGGTTCAACACCTCCTTCGCTAGTTACTGAAATATCAGTTCTCTTCCTCCTTCGGCCTGTCTTCACCTTCGGCAATCCAGCCACCGGTAAAGACTCCCAAAACGCTGACAAAGCAACCATCGCCAGATTAGTAGCATAGCTCTCTCCAGCCTTCTCCATTACCTTTGCAATCTGCTGCGTACACTTCACTAGAAAATTCCATCCTCCCATTTTCGACCGCAAAGACTCTGTACTAGCACCATTTCGACAAAATCCACAGCATTTCTCCACTTCTTCTCCACCGTTCACTTTTCTATCGCCTGATCTCGTCCTAGCTCTCTTTGTCGGCGGTTCACTACATCTTCCAGTCGCTGTGGTCTCTAAAACCTCTTCCAACATCTTCTCACAGACTTCCTGGATCCAGCTTTGCACCGTCGTCTCCAGACACTTTGTTTCATGCACCCGTAACGCGAAACCAAGCAGTAACATCCTCACACTCAATGGCAACAATTTCCCACCAATGACACGCCGCATTACATCCAAACTCTCGAGATTCACCAAAGTCTCCATCATTTCCGCTTCTCCGACTGTCAACAGCTCGCATTGAGCCAATTTTTGGCATAGAGAAGCCAAACAAAGTGTTTTATACTCAACAACATCTCCACTTTGCTGTGCAATGCTCCGTTTCTTCCTTTTACGAGGCGTTTGAGGTGTTTTAGCCATTTCTATTGCCACGGACCGAAACTCGGTCAATATGTGGCGTTTGAGCACCGGAAAGCGCAGCAAATAACGCCAATCGGGTGGAGGTGCTTCACACAGTATGCACTCGCATAGTGGGTGGGAGGAAGAGGCGCTTATGATGACGCTATGGTCCGTAAAAAGCGCGCGCACGCCGCGGTCCAGCGATGCCAGGGCTACATCCATTTTGTGAATGTTTAAGTTGCGGTTAGACTTTCATGTTATGTTGCCCAAGATTGAGCAACATTAAAAGGCAAGTTGAAGTTGCAGGAGTGTTTGTCGCCCTCTTAACGTGAAGACATGCATCTAACCAGTAAGCAGAAGAGATACGAAAATGAAAACATATCTAGTGTCTTAGCCTAAGCACGCGACAATCAATCTCAACCAACCAGTTTCTAGGCGCGCTGAGGTCATGTACCGCTGCAACCCTCAAAAAGGCAACGAGGCTGCCAGCGAACGTCCGACCTACTAAGAACAGCACTATATGAGGCCTTGCTTCTCTTCCCTTGGTCCCTGTCTTCACCTTCGACAGAGCGTAACGCTCGATACTTGGATAATTAGTGCGGCGACCTGAGCGAGACAGCCAGAAGCCGTACTCAATTAATACTGGTAACCACTGTTGCCGTACGGGTTGCTGCCCATGCTGCTTTGGCTGCTAGCGTACGGGTTCTGCTGCATACCGCCCATGCCCATGTTCGGCTGCATTCCCATTCCCATGTTCATACCGGGAGCCATGCCCATACCGTACTGTGCCGAGGGGTCGTTGTACGCGGTGGGAGCGATTGCCAGCATAGGCTGCATGCCACCCATACCATAAGCCGGGTCAAGCGTCTGTGCATCTGTCTCCGGCTCCTGCTGCGTCTGTGTGCGCTCATCCAGCACCTTCACCTTGTCGCTTAGGTTTTTGACGAACTGAATCATGTAAGGCATGACGAAGTCAACGTAACCATGACGCCAGGCAAGCTCCAGAGCAACGTCAGGCTTAATCAACTTGTAGCACGTGAACAGGGTAGCGCAGAAGCACTCCTTATCGTGCACAGAAACGAAGAAACGCAGGATGTCCTCCGCGAGCTCGGGGTCATCCGAATCGCTGGCACAATCGATGCAGTCCTTGTACATCTTGTCGGCCTTGGACAGCTTCACAGACTGTGGGTAACGCTTGTTCTTACGGTACAGGTATGCCGCGATACGACGGAACTCCAGCAGCTCGTGCTTCTCCAGCTTCTGCGCCAACGAGATCTGGTCAAAGTTCTCGTACGCATCAACAGAGTCACGGAGCGCCTGGTAGTCCTCGTCATCGACAAGGATCTCGTTCAGCGCCTCATTGACAGCCGACAGGTTCTCCTTTTGCACGTCCTTCAAGTATTCCACCACGAGTGGCAGATTCTTGGACTTGCGTAGCTGGTGGACAACACGGGCGTGGTCCAGGTTAGGCGTCAGTACTTGTAGAAGACGCGTCAGCTCAAGCGGGTGCTGCTCCAGATAGAAGTTGATCGCCTTGTAGTGAATCTCCTGGTTGCGGACCTTCTGGATGCAGTCCAGGAACAGGTCGTGGGAAAATGCAACCGGGTGGTCAACCATCGTGCGAACAGCATTGTCGAACTGGCCGTCTTCCTTGTACAGGTACACGGCGTGGTCCCAGTGGAGACCCTTTTCACAGGCACGTAGAATCTTCGACACATTCATTCGGGAGTGGAAGATCTTGATGTGCTCCATCAACTTCGACGGCAAGTACTTCGAGTACAGGATGGCCAACTCCGTAAAGATACCAGCGTGGGCACCTTCCAAACCAAGACCCTGTTCCATCAGCTTCAGCAGTTCCGTTGAGTGACCACGCTTCTCGTAGTGTAGAATCAACTCCTCAAGGTGGTCTGGGTGCACGATGATGTGCAGACCACAAAGACCAGCGAGACGGAATTCGTTTACGTCCACGCAGGCGTAGTTGACCTCCTTCCACGTGCCCACAGAGTTCGCCTTCGTGGCGGCATCCACAGCCTCACGGAACTTGCCAAGTCGCACGTAACAAATGGCGAGCTTGGCGTTGTTGTTGATGTTCTGGAAAAGCAGTTTAGCAGCATTGTACATACCTTCATCGTAGCAACGCTCGCCAATGTTCTGGATCTGAGCCACGTTGGGCGACGAAATAAACTCCTCGAGGTCTCCGTACTTCTCAGTCTTAGCGTACGCGTAAATCAACGATGTGTCAAGGTACTGTTCCTTCACCGTGTTGCGCGCCATCTTCAGGTACGGGATCAGCTCATTGTAGTTGTTGATCCGCTCAGCAGCAGCAATCACATCCACGTATGAACTGGCGTCGTTAGCCTTGATGAAGGCCGACAAGGATTCGTGTACTTGACCCTGGTCCAATTGGGCCTTAGCCAAACGAGACCACACCTCAGACTCGTTGCAACGGTCAGCAAACTCGTACGCACGCTCGTTGTCCTTAATGTAGTCCAACAGCACACCGATAGCATCAACATTGTGGTTTGTCTTCTTGTAGATCACGAAACCCTCCTCATAAAGCTGGTACTGTTCGCCCACGGCAATGCGTGCGATTTCCGGGCCGTCGAAGTTGTCAAGACGGTTCACGTAATCCATGACCTTCTCCTTGCCAGCCTTAATAGCCGTCAGAATCAGCAAGTTCTGCAAGTTCTTGTTGTTCGAGAAGTCAGTGCCCTGCAGCACGATACGCTCCAGCAGCTCAATTAATTCGTTCGGCAGCTCAGCGTTCATGAATGCACGGACAGTGGTCGAGACTTCATCGGGGTTCGTCGTCTCAGGGAGTGCTGTCTGTACAACCTGGTCAATCAGAGCACGACGGCTGGGAGACTCCGCCTCGCCTTCCTCCTGCTTCACAAGAACCTTGCCCCATAGGTCCAGGTCCTGACGCTCCACCAGGTACCGGGCAAGATCCTTGAACAGACCGTTCTCCGTAGTCACGCGGATAAGGTCATCATCGCACGCGCCGCCAGCACGACGGTATGCAAGGTAAGCGAGAGCTGGGTCCAGCTTCTCGCAGAACTTACCAACAATCTCCGAGTCGTAGAATTGGTTATTGATAAGGAACTGCTGCGGGTCCTTGTTCAGCGTGATGTAAATCTTACCGATAGCGTTGTGCGTAGCTGTTTCCGTGTTGCCCTGAGCAACACGTGTCTCCAGCCACGGCTGCAATAGACGCAAACGGTTGCGCTTCTCGACCTGCTCGCACAGGTCGTCCACAGGACACTGCGCGATCTGGTTCAGCAGGTTTTTGATGTAATCCTCGTTGCAATCCAAGTCCAACAGCTTGCCGATGACAATGGGCGCCTTCTGCGGGCTCACTTTCGTCACGTACACGTCAATGTACTTCATGAGGTTGTTCGAGTACAGGTACTGGGTGAGCTCTTCCACGAAATCATAACGATCGCACACGTGAATGAGCGGGCGGGGGTCCTGAAGCTTCGACTCCTTGAGGAACTCCTTCACCTTGACGGGGTCATACACGGAAGAGTCACGGCACACACGCTCCACCTCCTTAAACTGACCCATTTTCGTGGCAGCCTCAATGTACTTGAAGTGAAGGTCCGGATCCTGCGAAAAGTTCACAATAGATCCCAGGAAGAAGTACAGACCGTCAAACGATTTGAACTTCTCAAAAACCTCCACGAGTTCCTTGCCGCCCAGTTGCTCGGCGTACTTAGTGGCAACCTGCACCACAATCTGCAGGTTCTGACGCATGTTGTGCGCCATGAGGGCGTTGATCAGCTCCATCGACACCTCGCCCGTCAGTGTTCCGAAAAACGTCACAATGAACTCATGGTTAATAGCCTGGGTGTTCACAATCACGCGTTTGAGATCGGCAAGTTCCGTGTAGTGCTCAAGGGCACGCTGGAATAAGCCAGCCTTTTCACACAAAGCAGCAATACGCGGTCTGTCGTAATGAGTGAACATATTGTTCGACAGAATAGCATCAGCCACCTGCGGTGAACCACCAAGCAAGTTGATCTCGAGTAGACGCGTCTGCAGGTAGCCCTCCTCCGGGCGGTTGTTCTTCAGAGCCTCCAGCAGGAAGGCGGTGGTTTCCTGAATGCGGTTCACCTGCATGAAAATGTCGACAACCGCGTTGACATCCACTAGAGGACCATTCTCCGCAACCGCGAGCTTCTGAGCAAAGTCGAGAGCGCCCTGAGGGTTGGCGCGCACCAGGTTCTGCAGCATGAATGTGTAGTCGCAACGGTAGTTGGTTTGAACAGCGTACGCCACGATCTTGTCGAACTCGCCGCGCTGTACAAAGCAGTTAATTACCTTCTCCGGCACCTCAGCGCGCAGATAGACCGACAAAGCCATCGTGGTATCAGACTGGGCAACAAGATCACCAAGCTCTTCTGAGCACTCCAGCTTGTCTTCCGAAAGCCACTTCTGCAGCAGCTGGCCACGACCCTGCAACAACACGGGGCGAGCCAACTCAATGGATTCCATCCTGTTCAACGTGCCCTTCTCAAGAAGGACACTGAAGTACTGTAGAATTGGCTGAGGTTGACCAGGTTGAGCAGGCATATTCTGGAAACGCTGAATCGTCTGAGGTGTACGGAGAGCACCCTGTGGAGAAGCGGCAGCAAGACGAGCCGCACCCTGAATATCATTCACACCAACGAGACGGTTGAATTCCGTGAAATACAGCTCCTCAGCACCCGGCAGGTCAAGACGCGTAGCCAAAGCCAAAGCAAGCTGCGAATCACGCAGAGTGTTCACCACGTACGGCACGAGCTTTGTCTTGTTGATTGCGAATTGCAGCAGCTGACCACGACGAGTAATACCCAGCATGCCCTTAGATTTGGATTCCAGACACGTCACGAACGTCGTGTCCTGGGACACACGAGCACGGTACACAGGCTTGCCCGAGTGCGCATCGAACAAGAAAAGGTATCCCATCTTGGTAATCATGTAGACAATATCGTCGCTTGGGCTCACCAGCATCGACACAGGGAAATCAGCCTGTGCATCAGCAGCGAAAGGAATAGGCTGTGGGGGGAGACGGAAAACACCACCGGGTGCATCGCGGTCACGTCCCACTTCCATAATAAAGAGCTGCATGGGTTCTCCAGCACCCTTCGTACCCGCAAACACTAACACCTGCGCGTCATCTGTTCTTCCAGGGGGTTTCATCTGGGCAAAAGCACCAGCGTGACCTTGCAGTACCTGGCTCACCTTCTTTTCCATAGAATAGAGCTGCATGTTGCCAGCAATGCGACCACCTTCACCTTGAGAAATCCCAACAAGCAGCATCCACTGGTTATCAGCCGAAGCCTCATAGCTAATAATCTGAGTACCAGCGCTCAAGTTTGCGTGGCGATCAAAGATCTTGGTTGGAGGTGAGTCACCCTCAATACTCCAGTGGAACACAGCGGAGGCTGTGACCAGTGCAATAGTATTGACGGAGATCCAACGCCAAAACACCACCGCCTCGTTCATCAAGTGGCTCTTCATCTTCGCACGTAGCTCCATGTTGAAGATCTGCAGCTGGTTCTCTGCGCGCAGAGCGATGACCTTGCTCACGGGGTTCATGATGGCAGCCTCAGCGTTGATAGGGCGACGCTGCACCGTATTGCCAGCTGCCATGTCCACAATCACCACGCTGGCTTGGCCGTTCACTTGCTCGCATACGCACACAAACTTGTCCGACTCCATCGTCGTCGTGCCAAACTTGACATAGTCTAGGTTTACACCCAATGTGCTCAACTACAATAGTGAAATAATCAGTGACCTCTTTATCCTGATATTGCCCCTCTTTATCTTCAAGGTGGATCCAAAATTAGAGGGATTGACGTACATTGAGCACTTCCCCAAAGGTAATGGGGAGATCTTGCGCCATGTTGCCTCGCGTGTGTTGCTACTACTCACGCCCTGTTATTCGTGTCTCTGTATGTCTTGTCGGACTGGCGGAGGGGGAAGGCCGCTCGTTACGCGCTCTCTCACTCGGCTGGGATCCTTTCGCTTCTTCCTCCGTTTCACGACTGTGGCCGGCCGCGCGGCTCCCCTGAGGGGGCGAAAATCTTACCCCAAATCTAAGCGTTTAGACGGGATTTACGTTTCAAGCGCGCTTATGTCATGCAAAATGTCCCAAAAACCCATTTTAGTGACTGAAATAAACTGCTTTTGTGACGACGCCCATTTTGGCCAAAAATATACCCAAAATGCGAATGTCCATGTTGTGCGAAATGGATGCCAAAGGACAACCAATGCGTTTCACAGAGCATACGAAGGTTCAAGCTACAATAGGTGTTTTAGTAAATATAGCATATGAGAACCATCGCAGTACGAAACAACCGAAGTGGCGTGGTAAGAATAACGGTCGTTGAAGCAATTAAAGCGCGCTTATGTGCGCTATTTCAGCGAATTTGAAAGGGGTAGCCATATCTGCTGCCACGTATGTCGTGTCGGAGATAAAAATACCGTAAAATTTAGCTTGTAGTGTCTGAATTCGACATGGTTTCGTTAGCGGCTGCTATGCTTACCAACTGTTGAAATGTAGGATGCCATACAAACTTGGATCTGCGACGGTGGCATGGTGGAGGAATCAACATTGTTGATACATGTACAGTTGCATTGTGCCGACCGCATTCAGATTCTGAACTTCAGACTTCACGAGGTGAACTTGTCGGAAGTGGTGAGTGTTAACCCCTCGGCGGCCATATCGCGTAGGAATTCCTGCAACGAGAAAGCACAACAAGGAATTGGAGAAGAGTCAGTTTCGACGGTAACAAAGTACCAAGAAAAGACACTGTTCGTTACCTCGCCAGCCTTTTCAAAGCCTGGAACTGGGGACGAGCAGTCTGTCAAGATCACCAAGTCGTGACGTCTTTCTTTCGGCCATGCCGCTACCAAGTCGCGCACCGTGTAGTTTACACAGTGTGAGATGGCTTCGCCGCATACGACCACCTTATCGGCGAGCTTGAGAGTATCCACCAGAGCATGGTTCAAGCTGTAAATCAACAACATCACTATATCAGCATCAACTTCCAATCACCTTCACTTAAGAGAGTGTCATACCTTGTCGACGGATCGTAAGGCAATTCAAACTCGGCCTTAAGCGCTGAATAGTGTTCCGTGAACGAGTTGCTGCCCTTCATGACATACTGCACTGGTTTGAGTGACACCTTGGTCCACTCCACTGCTGTAGCGAGCACATTCGGCACAATATTGTGTCCAGGTGAGCCCATGAGGCAGTGCTCGGGCCAGATGCACAGTGTGAACTTGCCACTTGCCTCGAGTGCGGTCGTGTACGCTAACACATATTCCTTCAGATTGGAATCGCGTGGTCTCCATACTCCATCAGCCACATCTTTAGCCGTAATGAGCGTGAACGGCTCGGGCGACTTGCCCTCTGCGTCCTCCCAGAAGATCCCATGTGCGATGTGATAGCGCTGGTGCGAGTCCAGCGTGAGTACGAGCTGCTTGAGCTGGTTCGCGTGCTTCTGGATGAACGTTGCAATGCGAGCCGCGTCTTCGTTCGCCGTGGGGATCGCCAGTGATCCACCGGGGTGGAAGTCAACCTGCTGGTCGATCACTAGCAGACACAATCCACCTGAGGGGATTGCGCTGGCTGCCTGCGCTGCTTGTGCTTCCAACGTCATGATGGATTTGCCCATACAGTCTGGAACTGTCGACAGTCGATGGCGATACCTAAAATGTAGCCATCTCGAATGAATGTTTTGGTCAAAACAGGGGGTATTGCGTCTATTCATGACATTTATGGGGGACTTATAGTTTGGCAGTGCCGAAAGCAGGGGACGATTGCAAGTGCTGCATGACGTGGTACGCGACATACCGCAACATAAGCACTTCAACAGCCCGAAGCAGAACTCGCTTTACCGTGAGTCCTCGTCGAAGTATCATGAGGAACACAATCACGTAGCCTAATGCTTGGATCTTGTGCTTCAACGGCCATGATGTCGGGGGAATGCTCGTTGCCAACTCGTGCACTTTGGGGAAGATCTCGGGTGGCAGCAAAGGCCATTTCAACGTGCCGTCTTGCACGCTTTGCGCGAACCGAATCATCTCTGGAACATACGCTCGCCATGAACGTTTGTGTGGTGTCAAAGTGTAGTTGACAACTGGCAATGGTACACGCGAAATAATATCGGGTTGGATGCGGCGAATCCGTTGGAAGTCAGTCATGGAAGCACTGCCAAATGTGAAGATGTCTATACAGCAACGATAACAACGTTTTAGAGCGCAAAACAATACAGCAACGCTTCATCTAACGCACCTAGTTCAGTCTCCTGCTTTGCCTGGACTAAAGCTTCTCGAAAAGCTTCACAGCAGCCTGCTAGCAATACACTGCGCAAGAACGAAGGAAGCATGAGGGAAGTAGATATGGTATTGGTGCTCAAGTTCACGTACATGATGGAATCGCTACAGATCCAGGCATTGCTTTTCACATCAAGCGGCAACCTCGGCAGCGGAGTTGATCCGGTCACGCGCTTGAGAACCAGTCGCAGCATCAGTTGATACGCCCTACCATCCACATCTCGAATTATTCGTCACTGAACATCATCGTTCTCAATCGCAACACTCACCTTGCAACATCATATTTACATCCGATCAACTGCCTGGCACAGCGAAGAAACAGCTGCAGCTCTGACTCCGACATTGGCACTCGCAGCACCTGTAATTGCATCCATCAGATGAACACGCCTGGAACGAAGCTTTTCCGAACCTGTGTTCGCGAGGTTTTAGGCGAAGTGGTAAAACCTCGAGAACCAGGTTCGCGGGAGTTACGCACTTCGAATAAGTCGTACCTATTCGAGCGAACACGCGAAACCGAACGAACCAACTTCGTTTGTGAGCATTGCTATTCGCCAAAAGTGCTAGGAGAGGGTGCGGCTTTTGAAGGATAGCAAACATCGCCGTCCTGATGCATGAACTTGCGGTATTTCCTAGCCGTGATCAAACCGAGCAATCCGGCCAATGCACATACTCGGAGCAACCCGCATCTTTAATCTACCACCGCCGCAACATGGTTATACAAGATGATGTCGTTACCCTCGACAATCAACTTGCAGCAGCAACAGAAGCGCGATTAGCGCATGTGGTTGGTGAGACCCAACAACGATCATATGAGCACGCTCATTTCCTGGAACAACAAGTTAAGCACTTTTTCGGTTTGACCCAAGAGCAACTTCAAATTTCAGCTGTTAATATTGAGCAGCGAATTCAAGAACGACTCGACCATCAGTTCCAAGCGTCTCTAGTTAACGTTGAGACCACTGTGCAAGCTGCAATACAGAGCGCATCATCAAATTCGGCAGCTTCTGTGGCAACACAAGTGCAGCAACTGAACGAACTAGCGTGTAACGAAGTGACTGCAACGGCTACCGCACTAGAGTCTCAAGTCCAAGCTAAACTCGACATAGCTATCCGCAAATCGGAAATATCTGGTAAGATAGCTCGCCGCCGCCTGCGACGTCAGACGGAAGAAGCGCTGAAGACCAACCAGGCGAAGCTGATAGACGAGATGAGAGGGTACACTGACAACCAAGATTTGTCACTGGAGAAAAAGGTCCAGGCAATGCTTGATGCTTCGCATGCCCAGCAAATAGCTGAAACTCAAGACCGAATTGCGAAAGCTGCGACCGACGTGGAAAAACATGTTTTGCGGGTTCAACAGGACAATTTTCGTCGAGCTGAAATTGCATTTTACGATCACTTACAAACGTTGGGGGCCCAAATGCAAGAAAAATTCACTGAGTCTCAAAATTCAAACATGAGCACAATAATAAATATGGCCGAGAAGCGAGCAGAAGCGATTGCGTCCAAAATTGTAAGCACTAGACTTGGTGAGCATCAAGAAATATTACACAGCACAGCTGCAAACCAGTTACAAAATATAGCGCGTATCGACCGCTCAACTCAAACTACTCACGTGGATATACCTTCAAATTTTCCGACGGAAGGGAAAGCACAGGAAATTCGACAAGAACCTGATATTCTACGAACAGCTAAACGGAAATTCTTTCGCAATGGTGACAATGTCCTGATCAGCTCACCGTGCCCAACGAAAACCAATACAGTGGTTTCCCATCATTATACAGGTATGTAAACTGTGATTGAATGTTCGAGCCACTACTGACATGTTTCGAGATGGATCTGCGTTAGCGGCTTCGTTGCGAATGATTGCACGTGTTCCTGGCGAGACAGCATTAGAAAGCGCACGCCGACAAGCTACTAACCAGATGATAAAGCGTGTGCAAGACCGAACTCGCCAGTTGAATAACTAGCTCGCTAACCACTACCACAATGAAATTCTTTCACTCATTTAGAGAATGGGGGTGATGCAGTTCGGGTGTAATTGAAGTGGTATCAAGAGATGCAGTTTGAATGTAGGTGAAAATGTATGAATGAGATAAAGCTAATACTACTTCCTCCAGTAGGAAATTGTTTAGCTACAAATCCATAGAAATGTTAGAAGAAAATCCTTGAGATAGAACTGCTTCCCAGTCACTCTCAAACATCGCCATCGCGTCCGATGGATCCAGATCGATGGCAACGTTGCTTGGGACAGCAGCAGCGGCTTCTGCTTTAGAAAGCTTTGCGCACTGAGTCACATCTATGAAGCTTCTGTTTCGATTAATAAACGAGCACATATCGATGTTCTCACCTGAGAGACAAGTCCGCTGACTGGTTACCATCATACCAGAAATTCCAAAGTCCCTTTCAATATGGGCCGATGAAGCAGGCACAGCGAAAATAACCCTGGCTACGTTTGGGAGGAACACATACTGGTGTTCGTCTTGTAGGCGCTTCCAATATTGTAGAAGAGGCTCAACTTTACCGTCGGGGAGGAGTTTCAGTGGAATAGCTTCATCAGTCCAGCGTTGAAGCTCAAGATCAACGCGACCTTCGTGAAGTGAGAGCGGAATAGAGGGGTCATGTTGTGGGGTACTAATTTCTACGAGATCCATCAATGTTTCATCAAACACGGCACCTGCATATTGATGAACTTCCATAGGAGGTTGCTCTACTTGGTTGATTATTGAATTTGGCGCCATGCGTAACATAATAGAGCGAACATTTTTCATCACGGCTTTTGTAACAACGTCGACATTCCGTTCAATCGTTGATGAGCCAATACGTTGCTGCTGCCCACACGTACGTACCATCGTTGACAATAGCTGGTCCAGGTGCTTGACGTTTGGGTGGAGCATCATCTGCATCTCCCAAATGTATGAACATTCTTTCATCGCTTCCCGATCGGTGTACCGTTTAAAAAGATTTTTGTGGAAGGCGCTGTATAGTAATGCACGTGTATTGCGAACTATTTGGTGGAGTTCTGTAGGATGAAATGATGTTGGGTTTTCTCGAGTAGCATCAAATTTTGGTAAGTGCTTTTCTACGTTCAGCGTCGTCGTGAACAGCTTGTATGCCGTTAACAGAACTTCCACTTGGTTAGGGGATTCACTTTGACTTTTCTTGTTTAACACTGTGATCGGCATCAGAAGGGCAAGAAGCTGCTCGATAAGTCCTTTGTCGTTGGCCAAAGGAAAAGGATCAGGCGTAGGTTTTCCATCGCGTAGATGTTTATTCTTGCGTTCGTCAAAAAACACTTCTAGTACTCGCCAATGGCTTACAATACGCTGCAATACTTTTGTTAACCCCATGAAGCGATGAGGTTTGTAGTCGACGAGTTTTTTTGCTTTGCCTAGTCGAAGCATCTGAGTAAGTTGCTCATATAGATCCCCCAAGGAACTAATGGTCTTAACTTGAAATGTAGTTTGGGTCACTCTCCGAAGTAAATCCAACACGTCAGGGTTCTTCGACTTTGACCGATCATTGGTCAACCCGAACGCAGTCTTTGTTGCAGCGTTTGTCAAATGTGGTATACACCACTCCCATTTGAGTTTGAAAACTGATCGCATCATACGCTTCACATCCGATCCTCCGTCACTTGTTGCTCCATAAAAATCATCTTCTCTTAAGTTAAAATCCTCAATTACCCGCAAAATCCACCGCTTAAAAGGACCGCCAATACCGGTATCGCGCTCACCATACATCGGTTGGAAGTGCCGAGTACCAAGAAGCACTGAACGCATGCTAAAGTTCTTATCAATAAAATATAATCTCAAGCCCATGAACTTCGTCCCAATGTGCTTCGCCACCCAAAAATCCACTACCATGGTAAGCGAACTCACTCCCTCCACCATGTTTTCCAGTATCAGTTTCGTTACTTCTTTTTTGCCGCATGCGTATAGCTCAATCACCGCGTGTGTAATTGTCTGCCGATTGACAACTGCTCTAAATTCATCCTTAGTTATCACAGCTTTGAGAATTTCGGACTCCTCCCACTCTCCCATCACGAATGGAAGATTGTTATTCACGACTAGAAGTGTTTGCAACAGTAAGCTAATTCGTTGGGATGAATCGCGAGTTTGAGCAGCGGCAAGTATCCGCGTGACCTCCTCATCTCGCGATCGCTTTTTGCTTTCCTCTACTACCGTCTTGTCCGATGAAACACCATGTGCTTCCTTCAAATGCTTTGTGGCCCGAGATGTCCTTCCACCGTACAACTGCAAAAAAATTGGAGTCTCGCGACATGTATGGTTTCCTTGACAAATCCATCCCAAAACTGTAACACCTTCCATCACGCATTTTACACGAACGCCCCAATTGAAGATAAATGATCGTTCGTTGGGTTTTTGCGGAACGAGCTCAAAGCCTTCGGCTGGTTGATAACTTTCTACAGCGGTCTTGACGGCTTCTGGAACACCGTGGAACCGACTTTGGTCTAGAAAGAACACTGTTTGCTGATTCAAAGGCTGCGTAGTTTGATTGGATTGGGTTGTACAAACTTGAGAGTTATTTGATGACTCCAAACCAAACCATCCCGCTTGAGGTACAACTGCTGAATTTCCGTTGCTGTCAGAGCAAGTCGGGCTGACATTATCTGAAAATTGAGTAGGTGGCACATGCGCACTGGAACTTGAAAAATCACGCGTCACTTCATCATTAGAACTTGAGGTGTTGTATGAACGGGGTGAACGTGATGTCAGCTGGATTTCCGATACGCGTTGACGTTGGGCTGGCGGTCCGTCCAATGCCACCATTTGGGATGCATTCCTTGGGTACACTTGAGAATCGCCACAACTAAGATGATGTCCACCGGCAGACATGTTGAACGCCCCTTTATGAATAAGTGCCGAGCTCCTTAGAATTGACTGCCTCCTTTATACAAGTAGTCGGAAATTCAGGTGTTTAGGGTCTTAGTTGGCAAAGGGAAGATTGCAAAATGAGAGTAGCAGGATCTACCAACAAGATCGCGCGGCCCTAGGAGAGAGTTGAAGCGTCACTTTCTACCAATAACAAACGTTGTGCGTGGCGTTTCGAGCGAAGAAAGCGAAAGAGGCACATGCGGGTTTGCTCGAAAACGAACACGAAAAACCTGAAGATGCCAAATTGCTTCGGACTTCGTGAGGTTTTTCAAGTGAAGTCGGTATATCGATATACCGTGTTCGCGCCTGTTGGCTGACAGAAGTTTGAACACAGAAAAGAGAGTACCGTGGTTCGGTCGCCTCAGCTTCGTTTCAGGCGTGTTCATACGCAGCATCTACTCTCAAAATATCAACATCCAACGCACCACAGGTTGGCGTTGAGGCAGAAGTAGCCGCTCTAACGGCATCAGCTTGACGGATGGCATCCCAACGTGAAGAACCGTACGTTCATCCAGCACGACCACCTACCACAGTCACATCAGCATGCTATTGACCCTGGAAGACCCTTTCAACGTACAACATGGTCGTAGGCATTCTCCGTCAAGTATCTCCCCACAGAATACACCAATCCACTCGTCGTGATGAAAATCAAGTCACCTAAGCAAATAACCGCTAAAAATTAGCACCATTGCAGCTAAAATTCGCATCTAATACCGCAGCTGCACCTGGTTTCACCAGCTTGGCTGCCTCTCGTGCGGCATTCTGTGCTTCCTTTGGCGATCTGCGATCAGATTCCTCAGTCCTCGCTTCAAACCTCCGTCATACAGCACCCTCTACCTTTGAAACTCGTGTTCATTAAACTGCAAACTATTAGGCGCTAATACTTGCGCCGCTGTAGTCACTAACGCTGCTAGCGACACCTTCATGTGCTTCCCCTTCATACTCAACACTACCGTTACATCGCATAATGCATCGAAATGATCGGATCATTTTATCAAGTATTCTATTCGGAGGTTTCACATAAACGGTGCAATCATTCAACGCTTTTCATATTGTTTTCACTATGCCAATTGTCTGTGAAACCGGCTCCCCAAGCCCTCGTCATAGAGCCAAGAGCAGGAAAGGCAGGAAGCGGCAGTCTCCGTCTCGATTAAGCGCCAATATGGCGTTCTGGAGGAGATATGGCGCTCTACAGACTAGTGCTCTACTATTAGGTCCAACTGCAGCACAGCGCCGTCTCGCGGACTCGTCTGACAGCTACAACTTCATGTTCTACTTTGTCATTGGGGCCATGATGCTCACGTGCCTCATTTACAACATTTTCTTTAAGCACAAGATGGAAGCCAACTTCCTCCGTCAACAGGCACTGCCAGAGACCATGTTGCGTCAAGATGTGATTGCTAGTGACCAAGATATGAACAATTTATGGGAGTGTGAAGTCTGTTCCTTCAAGAGCTACGACGCCCACACGACGTGCATGTTGTGCGGCACTGACAGGTCTTTCAAGATGCTCGACAAGACAGAGTCTACTAGTGAACACAGCAATGCCCCGTCCTCAGCTTCGTCCAGTACAAAATACGTGCTGTACATGGAGGAGAAGGAGAATCCATTGACTCGCAGTGCAGTGAACCGAGCAACGCCATCGCGCTCGAACAGATCCAAGTCTTCAGCCAAGATTAACAGGGAATTCTTCAAGAGAAAACTTAGTGTACTGAATTTAAGACAGCAGTCGGCACGACGTCGGCATGAGTGGTCGCGTGAACGCAACGACGATGGACAATTGATTTGGGTCAGGAAGAAACACTACATGGACCGCAAAGCACTTAAAAGTCTTCGCAATCTTGAAAGTTTACGTAGTCAGTCGTCGGCGTCGTTGCGTGATTCCATTCTGTCGAATGGAAGTGTCAACTCGGTCGGAATTGTGTCTCGGATTGTGATCTCGCCAAAGAATCCGACTGGAAGATTGTCGCTTGAGACGGCCGAAGGAGCGATGGCTACGCGCTGCTCGGACAGCTCGGAGTTTTCACAGGATGAGCTGGAACAGGTCGGATCGCTGCCTTTTCAGCAGAAACACGCGTGGTTTGTACAGCACACAGCAGCGATGGAGGTACCGTGGGAATACGGACATTTATTGCTCGAAATCGAGCGTGATAATCTGCTCCACAATTCGTGCGAGCAACTACTGTGGGCGACGCCAGATCAACTGCACCAGTCGCTGCGAATCAAGTTTGCGAATGAGCCAGGTGTCGATGCAGGTGGATTGGTGCGCGAGTGGTTTACGCTGATGACGAAGGAAGTCTTCGATGACACGACGGGCTTGTTTTACAGAAGCGGAAATGGTGATGGCCTCATGATCAATCCGGCGTCTGCTGAAGCCAGTGTTGACCACCTGATGGTAAGCTGTGCAGTGATGGTGACTTTTGTGGAGTTCATGATATCCTCACCCTATTTTTCTGTTGTTGCAGTACTACCAAGCTATAGGGCGATTTATCGGCAGAGCGCTTTTCGAAGGCATTCTGATCGACGCGCATTTGGCCCTTCCAGTGTGCAAGCATATTCTCGGTATTCCTATCACATTTTCGGACCTCGAATTTGTGGACAATGACTTGTACAAGAATTTAAAGTGGTTGCGCGACAATACCGGCGTGGAATCGTTGGCACTGGACTTTACGTATGTGTATTTTACCCGATGTTTCATGCTTTAAAGAACTAACGTAGCATGTATTTTTGTTACTGCAGGGTAAATGTCGATCAAATGACTGACAAGACGAAGGTGGTGGACCTGGTCCCAAATGGCTCAAACATCCCCGTGACAGAAGAAAACAAGATGGAGTACATCAACCTGCGCTTCAGATGGATTGTTGCAACCAGCATATCTCAACAGCTTGGTTCGTTGATGCAAGGGCTCTTCTCAATTATTCCCAAAGAGCTGCTCTCCGTCTTCGACCACCAGGAGTTGGAGCTCTTGATTTGTGGAATCCCCGACATTGATGTGCTGGACTGGAAGACTCACACTATTTATGTGGGGGAGCGTGACGAGCGGGCCATCGCCTGGTTCTGGAATACTGTGCAAGAATTCTCGAACGAACAGAAGGCGCGCTTATTGCAGTTTACGACTGGTTCGGCTCGAGTACCAGTGCAAGGTTTCAAGGCATTAACCATGAATGACGGGCGCATTTGTCCGTTCGCGATTCAGTGCGTCAGTGTTGACGAGTGTTTGTATCCGCGAGCGCACACCTGTTTCAACCGGTACGTTTCATCCTCTATCAATTTGATGCTAGCAGTGGTTCTCTAATGTGGTTTTGTGGTTTACTGCAGAATCGACTTGCCTCGATACGACACCGAGAAGGACTTGCGAATCGCATTATCTCTCGTGATTCAAATGGAAGTAACCGGTTTCACGATCGAGTAAGCTGGTAGAAGTTGTGTGTATTTACTGAAGGAGCAGAGCGCGTCGTCAGAAAGTAATCGAACCGTAGCAGCGAGCAGCTTGCTTCCCTTGATAACCAGAGATTGGTACAAAAATATTTTTACGGGTAAAACTCCTGCCTCTTGACGAAAGGATCGCTACGCTGGACTTGGTGACTAACTGGATCAACTGAATTAAGCATGGGACCGAAGAAAGGGAAAGCCAAGAAGGAGAAGAAAGAGAAGAAGGGCAAGACCAGCAAAAAAGGAGCAGCTGAAGTGAACGACGCGGAACGAGAGAATGAGGCGGAACGGATGGAGTTGGTGAAGCAGGCCAAAGCTCTACTGGAACTCACACGAAAAGAGGAGCAGGCGTTTAACGAGTTCCAGCAGCAGAGAGAAAAAATCAACTACTTCTGGATCGTGGAGAAGAAGAACTTCGAGGATCGCAAGGCAGAGCTGCGCAACAAAGAACGAGAAAGACAAGACCTTGAAGAGAAGCATCAAGTCGAAATCAAGGTTCGCGATGATTTTGCGATTCATCAGTAATGAAAGTGACATTAATTTGTTGGTTGTACTAGGTCTACAAGCAGCGGGTGAAGCACTTATTGTACGAACATCAGGATGAGATTACTAAGCTCAAGAAGGGTGAGTCTTTCGAAAAAATTCTTGTAAATTGGATGACTTACTTTGTGTGTATCGGTAGAGATGGAGCAATCGCTGAAGTTATCGCAAGATGATTATCGCGGTAATGAGCGCGAGCTGAAGACGGATAAGCGACGGCTCAAGTTTGATTTAAAGGAGATCGAGCTATCACATCAGGATTATCTGAAGTCTCTGAAGCAGGAGCAAGATCGACGTATCACAGTGCTGCGACAAGAGTTTGAGCGGCATGCTAAAGAACTTCAGCAGAAATATGAACGTAAGCGCAAGGCTTTTCGCGATGATCTGGAGGCACGTCGAAAGCATGATACGCAAAAAATTGAAGAGCGCAAGAATTTGCATATCGCACAACTTATGACAGCTCACGAGAAGGCATTTGGTGAGATCAAGAACTACTACAACGACATTACGCACAATAATTTGGATCTGATCAAATCCCTCAAGGAAGAGGTGAGCGAGATGAAGAAAAAGGAGGCCCAAGATGAAAAGCTCATGTTTGAGATCTCGCAGGAGAATAAACGGATGTCGGAACCCCTGAAGCGTGCTTTGCTGGATGTTGAAAAGCTGCGCAAGAATATTCGTGTATATCAAGAAGAGAAGGTGGAGTTACGTACAGCGAAGGCGCAGTTGCTAATACTGGAACAGGAATACGCTACACTGTCGTGGGAATTTGAAGTGCTTCAACAGCGCGCAGCGCAAGTAGCTCGAGAATTAGAAGAACTTACGACACAATTCCACAGCAGCATTTACAACGTACAGCAGAAGACCGGTCTCAAAAATCTGCTGCTCGAGAAAAAGATGGGTGCGCTGACACAGCAGCTTGAACAAAAGGATGCTGAGCTCAACGAGGTTCTGCTTCATGCCAAATTGGATCCAGCCATCGTAGACCGTGTGAAAGGCAGACTTGAGGATATCATGGCAAACAAGACTGAAGATCTGCGTGAACTGGAAGTTGAGATGTCCCAAGTCACTAAGTTACAGCACGAACTTGCCACAGCCATGCAGCTCAAGATGAGTGAGTATGGTCTTCCACTGGACGAACTGGGATTCATGCCTCAGACCAGATCTACAATTGATTCGCGGGTGGCTACCTCGAAGAACAACACCAATAACACTAGTTTTGGTGGTGTAGCATCACCTGCTAGTGGCTCAATCAAGGAAGCGAACCTGGCACGAAAGCGAGCAGGAGCAAGTCAACTGAAATCGCCAACGTCTTTCAACGACCCAACCAAAGTTCAGTAGGACAAACCCGTCTACTAATGTAGTAGTTTTGCATCTGTTGTAGCCATAGCATTTACAGCACCCGCCAGATAGCAAACACGTAACGCATTCTTCATTCAGGTTGAAATATCGACTGCACTCAATTCGCTCGGCGAAGTACATCAATTGTGGAGATAACAGCTGACAGCACGTTGGCGGTATACAAAACACAATCTTCGTCTGGAACAACCGGTACTTGAGACGACGATGCCTTCACAGCTAGCTCAATCGTGTCGGAAGAACAAGGTAGCATAGCTTGGCAACCCGCTCATCTAAATAGTCCAGCTTGATGGCCATTTCACGCTCAAATCTCGCGAGCTGGGCGTTCAGTTGTTGCACCGTATCCACAGTAGTCTGTAGCGAAGCCGCAGGAGCATCCACCATAGATTGCTGTGTATTTCCACCCATGACGTGCATGTACGCACTCAAATCCACCGGTGGAGGTACCGCCGTTGCTGCAACTGCCGATGTCGCCCCATTCATTCCACTACTAACTTGTGCTCCCGTGATTCCAGTAAGGAAATTCGGTGAGGTCGTTTCCTGTGAAGCTTGAGAATGAGCTGCTGTGACATCTCCAGGTCGCGTCATATCCATCGCCGGTACGAATTGCTCTGGTAATTGCTGCACTTCTTCTTCTGACAAGGATTTCATGCCATGAGCTTTCTTAAAGTGCCTCAACCAATTGGTAACAGCTTTAAATGACATGTGTGCGTCATCTGGAGCATATTGCATGAACAGATCTGTTGTCTTAGTGGACAGAGCTTCAGCCGAGACTTGTCGTCCCAATTTCCTCTGTCGAATGATCCAGCGATAGAGTTCTTGTTCCACCCCTGGATGGTACTCTGAAGTGGCTTTAAGAGTCTTCCTCTTGAGCGTTGACATGTGCTTGGCATCGATACAAAAGGCCACAATGCGTTCCTTGTTCTTCTTGATGTCGCTGACCTGTTGGCGACTGATTCCGAAGGCTCGAGCGATGGCAATCGGCTGTTCCCCGCCTTCGAGACGCTGGAGAACTTGCTGCTTGTCGTGGATAGAGAGCACCACACGCTTGCGTTTAGTACCGACATTACGAGGTGGTGGGAGGTCACTAGTGAGAGCAAGTGCGTCGGCTGTAGCGGTCTCTGGGACGTCCACAGTCGTCAACGCAAGCTCGTCGCTCATGAGATGGCTTCACTATGCTATACGACTGTGTGTTTCCGGACTGGTTGCGGACTGTTGTGATGAAAGGAACGGTTTGGGAACTGGTGTGGCGTACATGAATATTGCTTACAATTTCCAAGATGAGAGAAAGCCGGATACAATCCGGAAGTATACAGATATGATGTAGTGCACACTGGACTGAACAGACACTGTCACAATAATAATGACCTCACGATGGAGCTCCAGCTCGGCCTTGCCAGGCACTAACAGCAGTATGGGTTATTGATACTATGCTTCCACTTGTACTGTATTTAATGGCGTTGATTGCAGTCTCGCAGGACTTGTTGCTGCTTGAGAAGAAGCGAAAGAGCAAGGAAGAGGCGGTCCGGGACTTGAACAATGGTAAGAACGTGATCATTGACCGGTACAATGCTGACTGATGTTACTGCAGCGCTGCTGGAGGAGACGCTCACGAGGCTGCGAGGCAAGGCTCAGGAACTCCAGAATGACAAGTGGATGTACCAAGATGTCCAGCTATGAAAAGACATAGTAGTAGGAGTTTTCATGCTCTTGTTTGTAGTTAACGTGACTAAATGAGAGAAGCAGTCACGACAATGGACTGCAAGTAGACACTCTACATCAACCAGCTACCAAGTGGCTGGCGCGTCGCTTGCTTCCTTTTGCAGCATCTCGCTTCTTTCGTTATTGCGCACGGGCTATAGGAAATTTAAGCGCGCTTCTTCATCTCCTCGAACAGCGTCACACCAAGACGAGCAGGCGATCGCGTCACAGCGACACCAGCAGCCTCAAGCGCGGCGAACTTGCCAGCAGCCGTACCCTTGCCACCTGACACAATAGCACCAGCGTGGCCCATACGACGTCCGGGAGGAGCAGTCGTGCCGGCAATGAAGCTCACCACGGGCTTGTTCGGGTCACCGTGGGCCATGAGCCACTCGGCAGCTTCCTCTTCAGCAGATCCACCGATCTCACCGACCATGATGATGCCCTCAGTCTCAGGGTCGTTGGTGAAGCGTTCAAGGCAGTCAATGAAGTTGGTGCCGTTGAACGGGTCACCACCAATGCCAATGACAGTGGACTGGCCCAGACCCAGAGCCGTCGTCTGTGCCACAGCCTCGTATGTGAGGGTACCCGAGCGCGACACAATGCCGACCTTGCCCTTCTGGTGGATGTAACCAGGCATAATGCCCATCTTGCACTCACCCGGCTTGATAATACCAGGGCAGTTGGGGCCAATGAGGCGCGTGGTGCTCTGGTTGCGCAGGTGCCACTTGACCTTGACCATGTCCTGCTGTGGGATACCCTCCGTGATGGCCACAACGAGGGGGATCTCCGCCTCAATAGCTTCAATGATGGATGCAGCGCAGAACGGAGGCGGCACGTAGATGACAGAGGCGTCAGCGCCCGTCTCCTTCTTAGCCTCAGCCACCGTGTTGAACACAGGCAGACCCAGGTGCGTCGAGCCGCCCTTCTTGGGGGTCACACCGCCCACCATGTTAGTGCCATAGTCAATGGCCTGTTGCGAGTGGAACGTGCCCTATTGTATCATCAGCAGCGCCAAATAATTGTCAGAATTTTTAGATTTTTTAACAAATTCCGACGATCTTTTGCGTCTACGATACCTGCTTGCCGGTGAAGCCCTGGCAGATGACCTTCGTGTCCTTGTTGATCCACACCTTAGCAGAGGCAGACATGCTGCGCGTGGCCTGCGCGGCCATCGTCTTGACGGGCGTACGGGCGAACATACTGAGCTGTGAGCTTGGTCCGAGCGCCTGGTGTCTGAATTGCGAGTGGGGGGTCCGGCCACTCTCCACCCGACGTTCGCAAGCTGGTGCGACTAAGTACGACTAGGACGTTTTTTACCCCGATGAAGTTAAATCGATCCAACTCACAAAATTTCCTCTTTAGTAATTGAAAGAGAAAACGTAAAGTTTGTGAACTTTGTGAAAAGGTCTAGGGTTGAACTCCATTTGCCAAGTCTCAGGCAATGACGTGTGGACGTGTTCACGCTTTGCTTCAGATTTGCGCCTCGTTTATTGTTTTGGTCATCGTTGCAGTTGAATTCTTCCTTTACATCGTAGTGTCGACTCTTTTAGTAGTGGCTGTTGCGAATGACGCGTTCGGAGCTGTTCTGAATTTTGACAACCTCGTTTGGGATCTCGTGACGCAGCCACAGTCGCAGTAGCCGCTCTCGCCGCTCTTCGTTAAGGTAAAGCGGTCGGCCTTTGCTCAGCTCGCGATTGCGCTCACCGAACTCCTCACCGTACTCGTCCACGTAGAGACTCCCCACGTACGCCGCCAACTTCCAATACACGAGCAGTACTGCACCCTCCAGCACCAGTAGGAACATCCCGCTGCCTCTTCCACATTTCTTGGCGTGAATAGTGCATGCTCCTGGATTGGCCTCATCGGGGTATCCACCCTTCTCTAGGTGGATCGACGGGCAGGTGTTGGCTGCACAGAGCAGCATACCACACAGCAAGCAGACAGCAGGACGGGCTGGAAACTGGTGGCAAGAGTGACATCTGCGCTTCGCCAGCTCGGAATAGAACTTTACGTACGGCCGAGGCAGCGAACGGAGATACCTCGTACGATCTGAACCTGAGCAAAACACCGAAATTGTCGAGTGCATAGTGTGCAGGTCCCGACTCAGCACGGCCGGCAGTTCGAGCTTTGGGGAGCGGTCCACATTGGCAGTCGTGAGCCACTGCTGGAGCACGGCCTGTGGGTCGTTCATTTCTTCGTATGCAGCCTTAAAACGATGCACCCACCCAAACACAAGTTGGCTGAGAGCAGCATGTTCTCTGTTGTCTGATGCTTCGTGTAACTGTAAGGCACTCAGTTTCACAAATCCAATAGCGAGAACGTCTTCATCCGTAATAAATATTGGTTTCGAAGCCGCAGCGGTTCCAGCTCGATGATGTGACGTAGCTCGCACTGCCAATGACTGGATCATGAAGGTTGCCACTTTTGCAAGAGGAACGACCTCACATGCCACAACATTGAGAAGCTGGCGCCTGTCCGCAATAGGCTCCACTTCAAAGGCACCCTCACATTTGCTCACGAGAGCCTCCAAAAGTTGCTCTAATTGTTGTCCCACAACGTCTTCACGATTTACATGGTTATCTCCGTTAGGGTCGACAGAGTTTGCGTTATCGTCGGAAAAGCATGCAATAAAAATCGCCACATTTTTCTCCGAGAACGCGAGATTATCTGCCATCTCGTTGGTGAATTCCTCTTTCCGTGTGATTGCGTACCACAGCAGTGTTTGTACAAGACGTGCTAGCACGACCAATCGAGCAATAAAGACAGCATCTTCCTCATTTTTCGCCAACAGCAGGCCCTTCATCAGCACACTTCCCAAATGATTGAGTAACAAAGGTTTCTGGGGCCATCGCACTTTCCCCCATTGACTCTGTTTGCGCGTTTGAGTTTGTGTACTAGGATGCTCGCTCTCAAGAACGACAGTTCCATCAGGCAGAACATCAGAACCGCCATAGAATAGCAAGTGCAGGATTTTCGCGTATAGATTTGGTGGTGCTACCGAAGCATTGGTAGAAGGGCGCGTACTGACACGCTTCAGCATCAATGGTAAAAAGCGCATGGCTTCAAGGAACAAGTGCTCTCGCAATTGATCCGTGTCATGTGTGTCGAGGAAAGAGCAAAGCAACGTGTGAAATAACGCGTTGCAACCAGAGGTAGTATAGCGTTCCGGTTGTGACTTTTGCATTGCTCCACACGCCACCTTGTGCACAGCCATGCAGAGCGACGACAAACCGTCCTCTAGCCACTTGTTCAACTGTTGTGTGTCGCCAGGATCTTCATCATTTGACGAAATAGAACTTGGTTCGGGTTTTTGCTCCAAAAGCAAAGCAATTGGTTCCTCACTGATATCATTGGGGCCGTTCATGTCAGAACCTGGTGCCTTCTGCGCGTGGTATCCCTTCCAACAACATGCTCCAACCAGCGAAACATCTCTAACTGCGATACCGTAGCCATGTCTCTCTCGACAGATCCATCAACTGATATCCTGCGTTGCATAGTTGGGAGATATCTGATTATTTCGTCAGTTGTCGTTGGGATTAGCACGTTGGATATTGATTTGCACAAAGGGCACAAAAACTCCTTTTTGGTGACGTCGACTGCATTAAGTGCATGACGATGATGTCCACCGGTGATGGCGCGTTGGAACTGGGACGTATGGTACGATTCCCAACACGTGTGATGCACTGAGTGACCACATAGTCGCACATGCACAGGTATATCTTCACCAACGTGCATCTCGTCTAAGGGTGTGCTTAGGAAGTGACCATGCGAACCACCGTTTAGTCGAGACAACACAGGTGAACACTGTGCAAAGCCAACATAGCACATAAAACTGTTCTCCGAGTTCACTGAATGGCACATAGCGCATTCGACAGCGGACACATCATCACTCATAGTACTTTCGGTTTCATCCATCTCGACGTCACTTTCATCTCCAACAGCGTCAGATCCACTGTGAACATGCTTCTCCCGTTCGACATCCACACCAGGTTCTTCTTCGCCGACAACATCAGTTTCGTTTGCCATAGCTTTCATCTGCTCAGCAAAAGCTGCTTGTCGCTGTTGCATTTGTCGTATTGCACGCATTTGAGCTTCTTTCCGCCTTTGTGCCAAGGCCAACTTGCGTGCAGCTTCATCACGTGATTCTTGCTCGGATACTTGATGTTGTTCAACGACACTTCGGCATTCAGGACTAATCCGAGACAGTCGATGTAGGAGCCAATCTATGCCACGACCAATTTCATGCTTTTGATCGCCGTCCAACTTTGTCATGCTTGCACTTCCACCATGGCTTGACCATGGGTTTAACTTCAACAGTAGATACAAAATCGCACAACGTGGCTCCGCTTCTGAGAAAATGTTGCGCTGCTCCTGTGGAATCCATTCAATAAAGCTATCTGCTATTCGAGAAGCTCGTTCAAGTTCAAAGTGTTCCGCGTCTGAGGCAGGAACCATCGTCTGGAAGTAGCGGACGTCTTCCACCACATACAACTGGAGCGTGAATAAGTGGACAGCCCGCGATAGGACGCTAAGGCTACTATGGGCATCAGTTGTAGCACGCCACAACGATTCGTACACCAATCTCCGTACGTCTTCGTGCAAAATTGCGATTCGAGACAACCGGAAGCCTAGCGGGCAGGGCAAGAACATGTTCACCATAGGATAGTCTAGCCAAGTCGAGTGGGTATTGTTTGGACTGCCATCTGCTTGCTCTTGCTCTCGCTTCTTCGACGAGCGAAGACGGTTCTGGAACCAATTCTCATGAGCTGATTCATGTTGTTTGCGGGTGAGGTGCACAAACGTTGGGTTATACTCTGCGTAAAGCTCTGGTTTCAACCGGTATTGGAATTTACCTCCGCCTGGTGCAGGCGAGTCCCCAGCCCCAGAAGATGATGAAAAAACTGCCTCCACACACACCTCCTTCAAGATTTGATCGAGAACGGGACCTCCTGAAAAGTTAGTCGGAAACAGGTTTTCACGGCTCATGAAAAACTCGTTTGCAATCTTGGACAAGTCACTGTGAGCGCATGGGCCGACGCATAGGCGCTGAACAATTTCACGACGCAGATACGGAATCAAGCTGCGCATTGCGTCGCCATCTGTAACCTTCGGTGGTAATTCAGATGCGAGCTGCGACAGCAATGCTAGACATTCGGTCACCATCAGCTCTGCTTCCTTTGCATCGGAGCTTTGTACAGCTTCATACCATTCTTCAACTTCAAAGCGCTCCATGATTGATGTCATAACCCAATCGACACCTAATAGCTGAAAGCTAAACTGCAGCAAAAGCAGATCGAGATCACGGAACCGAGCACAAAACGGCGGCTCGCCATAGTTCATACTATGGTTAATCACTGACATGCCATTGCGCACCCACAAACCCGAGTGGACTTGAGCATCCCACACAATTGCTTGCAGCACGGGCTCAATCAAATGCACACGATGCCAAAAGCCAATAGGGCTCTCAGCATCGTGAATCCACACCGATTCTTCGTCATTTGATACTCTGCTCTGAACCATAGCTAGGAAAATGTCTAAGCCGGTCGCAGAGTCACTTAACGCACGTATTAACTGCGATAGCGTGCGCTGTAGCGGGAAATGGCATGACACCGCTGTCTCAATCTGATCAGCGCGAAGAGTGTCACCGACCTGGTAGTCCGGAGGAGGGAAATACTTGCCAGTCGACGCTAACCAAAAGTAATACGCCTCTAAAATAGGTTTGGTCAGTTTTGCAATAAGATGGCGCGAAGCCTCCGCGGAACGAGTTGCCTCAGGCCCCCCAGCAGTCTTGAAAGCATTTGATACGACCCATGATGATACGTCTGAAGTTGTTGATACAAACTCCACAGTAACGACCCACCCTCGCGACTCCATCTCTACGTGATCTCCAAATCGTCGAACTTCGGAGCATGCACTTTGGATGTAAGCTAGATAAAGCAAAAATCGCGCCAAGCGAGAGCCTCCTTTTTCCAGAACAAAACTTTCAGAAATTCCCTCGATTTGCAGAACATAGCGCAAATCCAGCAAACCTGACATGTAGCGACGACACACGAAAACAGGCGACGTGACATCTAGCTCGAAGCGACCCGTAAGTTCTGTTTCTGGAGGCAAACTTAGGAATGGTGACAACTCTTTTTGATGTCTGATGCGATACCCTGCCCGTTCGGCTTCAAGGACTAAAGCGCTCACATTGACATCTCGCAACGTTGATCCTTGAGATCGCTGGATCCCCATAGCAAAAACATCCCACACATCAAGATCTCGGTTGTGATCTGGATGCAGTACATGCATCATGCTATTCCAAGTATCTTCGAATGCAATATCGACGAAATCTGTTTTCTCCTTCTTGCGCAAAGTTTCAAGCACGGAATTTACCAGAACCTCCAGCAAATCATATTCAGCAACCAATTTTTTCACAAAAGTTGCTCGGTTGAAGAATTGCACGCTGAAAGCTAATATTGTTGCGGTCGAACTGCCCACTCCCGCAGCGAATTCCCGATACAGCTGGCGATATGACGATGTAAATGAAATTGCGAACGCTTGTTTGAAAAGCGGGTCGGCCAGGAGGGCCATCAGTAGGCTGTGGAGAGCATCGCTCTCAGATTTAGGCAGGAATGAGTCGGCCATAATAACAGCCCGAAGCATCGGGTAATCATCTGATTCATCGACTTCCATGCTGTTCTCGCTGTGCTCTAAACTTTCGACAGCGCACATCTATATATCAAGAAATCCATAATATCGTGTTAGAAATTCATTGTATTTTTCAGCGATATCAGGTCGTACCTTTTCACAAATCAGACGACATACACCGTCCGAAAGGTTTGCAAGAGAAGCAAGCCATTGAAGCAACGAGTTGATCAAAGGTACCCTTGCTTTATATTGGCAAGATACAATAGATGTCACAATACCGTGTTTGTGCAATGAAGCCCCAAGCTCCAGTACATCTTCACGTGAAGCCTTAGCACGCACAATACTCTGCTTCTGTGACGACGTCTCACCAACAATCTTCAACATTTGATACTAATATCCAGGACGCAAGCAATAAACGTATCAGTTTCTCATCCCACTCGACAATAAAATGTCACGTACGGCAATGGCGGGGTGGGCCTTATTCAGTGCACTCGCAAACTCCTGTGACGTCTGCAACTCGTTGTAATGTACAATAACCGAGTATTTTTTATCCAGCGCTTCACTTCCCAATTTATCCCGCACGACTTCCAGATCATCTTCATTAATCACCGAGCCGAATCGCGCTTCTTTTATAGAATCCAGCACCAATTTCATCACTTCTCCAATACATTCCCGAGAATTCACCAATAGATCCGGCGGTAAAAAGCTCAGTGGATCTGCATCTTGTGCTCCCTACAACAACAACAACCTACCATCAGCTCTCCACCTCTTCCTTCCTTCTCACTCCAATCTACCTTATGTCGTGTACAGAATCCTTCCGGTGCCCATGCTTCCGTATCTCCACAGTCACAACAGCCTCCACTGTGTGTATAATAGAAAAACACTTCATGGTCTTCATGATCACTAGAGATGAAGCAATCATTGCACATCACACACGTTTCGTCCACCTACAACGCAACCGTTTCATCATGAGCCTAATATTCCGTCTCATCCTGCAAGATCCTGTCCTAACCTGGCACACTTTGCAGTTCCACGCGATATCTCCAGGCTTAAACTCGTACGCGCACATGCGTTTAGGCAGTTTTTCCAGCGCTTGGCGACTTTCAGCGTCCAGTACACAGTTCTGCAGCTCGTCCAGCAGTCGTCGCTCCTCTCCCTCGTGCTCCTTCTCGCCCCAGGACGCGCTAGCCAGCATTTCGTCCAGTAGAGTGCGCACTTTGGCTAGTGGACCGCTTAGGATCTGGTCCTGGTCCTGTACGTCCTGATCCTTTGCCTCCTGCTCCTCGAGACTGTGACGCTGCGTCATAGACGCCCCGCGATGGTCGATGACACTGCGCGCGCGTGCGAACAGATCCATAGTGTCCCCCTCCCTCCCTCTTGGAGGCTGTGCGGTCGACTCCGCGAAAAATTTTAGGACTGAAGTTCACTATGCTACGTAATTGCCCTGATTGCGTGTGCGCCACACCATATTTATGTGATGACTAATATTGGTGTATCAGACATGAAGTAGACATTTGTGTGGTGGACGTGAGATTGTGCTTGACACATGGCTACAGTTGTGTCATAGTTGAAGTTGAAGTGCTACTTCTTGCTAGTCAAGTCCTTTTCGAGATGGCGATTGCGGATCACGAGCTCGTCGTTGTCCTGTGTGAGCTGTGCGACTTTCATCTTGCTCTCAATGAGTTCGCCCTGGAAGTAGTCGAGCTCCTGCTCTAGATTCACTACCTTGGAACTCAATTCGGCCGACAGCTTTTCAGTCTCCTGCACTTGCTCCTGCAGACGAGTGAGCAGTTCTTCACGCGCCATAGCCTCGGAGCTAAGGCGTTGGTCGTGGTCCACTGAGATGCGGCGGTGTGTCTCGGTCGCGACTTGCAGTTGCAGTTCACGCTCATGTGACTCGCTCTCGATCTGCGTCTTGGTCGCACGCAGAGCCTCCAGTTCTTGACGCAGCGCATCCGCTTCACGCTTCACTTCTTCTACCTGAGTCTGCAATTCGGCAGCCTTCGCATCACCTTCGGCTTCAGACCTGGACAAACGGAACTCGAGCTCCTCGACACGAGCTTGCAGTCGTTCGTTCTCCATCTTCGCGTCTTCCCAAAGACGTTCAAGTGCTTGATGTTTCGCTGTAGCCTCTTCAAGTGCCGCTGCGCTCGCAGTCAACTGGTGTTCACGGAGTGACTCGAGTTGGTGTTGTGTTTCGTGTAACTGAGTCGAGACGTCACGAACCTGCTGCTGCAGCGTCCCGATTGTGGCTTCTGCCGCAACGACGTTCTCCTCGGCTAGCTCTCGTGCTTGATCAGCTTCTTTTAACTTCGTCGAGAGCGTCTGACTCTTGCTCTCTAGTTGTTCAAGTGCATTTTGCACCTTTACTATCTCCTCTTGGGCAGCAGCACTTGCAATCTCCGCCTCTCGTAACTGAGCCAGCAATCGTGCTTTCTCTTCCTCCATTGCGGTCATTGCACCATCGAACTTGAGCAGTTGCTTCTCAAGGCGTTTGTTATCACTCAGAGCAGTCTCCAAAGCAGCTTGAGCTTGGGCTTCAGCTTCTCCGTTGTCAGTGTCACCAATTTCGTTCTTCGCTGATTCAGCCCGCAGTAAAGCAGCCGTGGACTGCTGCAATTCCACATCTTTCTTCTCAATAGTAGCTCGGAGTTCACGAAGCTGCGTCTCTAGTTCATTGTTTGACAAAGTGAGTTTCTGGATAGTTGCGTTTAGCTGCTCAGCTTCACTGCGTTGCGTTGCAAGCATTTGCTTGAGAGCACTCACTTCGGCCACTAGATGTGGTTCCTCGGCGTCCATGTACTCGTTGGCAGAAGAAGCCTCGGAGATGTTATCCTTGACATCCTCTCTAGTTCTCTTGTTTTCTACTTTGCCATCGTCTTCATTTGCCACATCGGCAACCACGTACATTCTAGTTGCTGACGCTTCCTTCACAGTAGTTTGACAAGCTTCGTGCTCAAGTTTTAAAGCATCGTACTGCTCTTTCAGCGTCATGTAGACGAGGAAGTCCACCTGCATGACACCATCTTCAGCTTCGGACCTTGATTCATCAAGACCTGCTGCCATTCTAGTTAGGCGCTCAATCTCTCGGTCCCTTTGCTCGACAGTAGCTTCGAGTTTCACATTAGCAGCCTCGCTTTCACGAAGCTGAACCTCTAAGTTTTGCAACGCCTTAACAAGGTCGTCACGTGCATTGTCAGCCACTGCAACAGGTTCATCGGATATGGCTGGATGTCCAGGAGAGCGAATGTCATCTGTCTTCCCTTCATTGATACGCACAGGAATGGGCAATTCGATGTTGCGACGGCAATTCGAGGCCAACGACGATGCACGACTATGGTTCGTGTAAGCCGACATCTCCGATCCTAATTCACTGGCACTATCATCCACGTATGATCTCTCTTTATCATAGCCACCAGCACTATCACGATTAACTCGTGAACTCACAACAGTGAGCGAGATGCAGGCTCGAGGGTCATCGTGGCACTTGGTGGTGTTCAAGCGAACACTTTCTTTTCCAGAATCTCTAGAAACAGGAACGAGCTCTGCTAAATCGAACTCGAAAATTGCCACAGTCTTCCCGTGCTCGCCGGGTGTATTGACGTGGATCTGAAATCGCTTGGCTTGGAACAGGCCCGACTTGGCCATGTAGAGCGTGCTGGAGAAAGCTACCATATCACCCCAAATGACTTCACCAGTGTCTCCGCTTCTAGACTGCGACGACTGAATCGCCCTCGTTCCGTTCAACCGCCTCAACGATCCATCATCACCAGGGTCTGCGGGTTGGTAAGGTGCAGATTTTGTGGGAATTTTCTTCTTTCGCCCCATAACGACTGCAACTAGTTCAGTGTCATGCTTGAGTGCCAGGTTCGCATTCAGGCGGTGCACCACGAGTTGCACTTTGAAACCCACTGGAGCCTTGTTCGAGCGCTGAGCAATCTGCACAAGACGACTCATATCGACTAAACTAATTCAGAATGGATGAGTGTCAAGATGCTCCGCTTGTCGACGTCAATCCCAATTAGGAAGTCCGCAGCCTCAGTTGCTGCGTTTTGGGCGGGACGATGCAGGCCTTCCCGGAATAGAGGGATGGCCAAGAGGAACAAGTGACAAGCTTGAGCTCCATCTCGACTATTTTTGCGGATGGATTGCTGTCATTTACTTTAGTATGCGAGTTCATCGTTCGAGATAAGTTGCTTCCTTGAACAGATTGAATCCGTACAGATCGAAAAGAGCAGCTAGGTAGTGCTTTCTTCTACAGCATGTCCTGGATGATGTGTTGGTCAAGCACCGCCGTGTTTGAAATTGCCTTTGGAACCTATGCGTCTCTCATAGAAATCATCATCGCTCTTCTGCTGACGTCGCAGTAGTAGTGGTTTTCATTTGCGCCTGTCACGGCTGGGAATCATCTACTGTTTGGTAGTATTGGGGTAGATCAATCGAAGAGAGCCGCTTCGACATGAGCTCTCTCGCCGAACTTACAAAGGGCTGTCCCTAGTATGAGTACAATAAGTACGTCACGACTTCGTACATTTTTGCACGCACAGTTTAATCGTACATCTTTAAATGTACGATAATACAATAGGGCATCGGATGCTGGCACCACCGAATGCGTTGTGCTTGCTTCAGGTGGAACAACATCACATCACTGATGGGGCAAGTTCATGCTTAGCTCGTGGAAATAAAGACGTGTTGTTCATATGTTGTGTAGTTCGTGCATCTAATGTGCTACGTTAATTGTACACTGGTTCACGGATGTTACCACGAGTGGACAATGAGGAATGCTGCAGATTCTACTAGTAGTCTATTCAGACGTATGCATGCAGTCCAGTGGCAGACGAGCGAAGGCGTGACCGGCCTCTGTGAGCTCGACATTGCTATTGTGACTGAGCAAGGTCATGGCATTGGCAGCGGCCTCGTCGTCAGCAACGCTTGAACGAAATGCTGACGAAACCCGTTCAAGACTTGAAAGCAAACGACCAGCTTTGGCACGCTCCAGTGCGCGCTCCTGACGAATGCGCTGCGCATCCTCGTGAGAAATGGACGAGCAGTTGATGGCGTTCTTCTTCGACTTCATGATGCGGTATGGCCAGACAATGCCGAGGCGCCGGCAGTTGCGCTTGATGGTCACTGTGGCGACACCGAGCTGCTGCGCGGCTTCGCGCTGGGACATATGAAAGTATTTGGCCATTTCCTCCGTGGAGAAGTCGAAGACGACGCGGCTCTTACGGACCTTCTTGTTGGGACTGTCCGCTGAGTGTGCGCAGATTTTGTTGTTGGTCGTTGTAGGCGATGTTAGCTGTGACGGAGACGCCGTCGGTGTCTTCGAGAAAGTGTCGATGGTCATGGTGAGAGATTCGTGAAGGTGGAAAGCCGCCGAACCGCAGTACAACGGGTGCATGACGCTGAATGAGCTGGGAGCCGAGGTGCACGAGGAGAAGGGTGACATGTCTTGACGGCGGTCGGCGAATTCGCGAATGGTTTGTTCCGAAACGCTGTGCATTTCGGTGGCCGGGTCCTCACCTCTGGAGTGAATGAAGCCCATAGGATACTTTTCGGCTGTCTTGCCGATCGGCCATCTTAGTCGGTAGATGCGATGCGACCTGGCCCAAGGTGGCCACCTCTGGCCACTACACTGACGACCATGAGCTATAAGACTTGGCGAGTGCGCTAACCAACATGTAGCTCAGTTTACTGTAAAACAGCCTGCGGACACACTACTGACAGTAGTGTCCGTGAACATCCCACTCCGTGAAGGTTACTGTGCTCATCGTACAATTAGAAATGTACGATTGGTACATTAGCGAGGATACGTACATGTATGAGGTGAACGTTGCTGGTCGCAGCTACCAAAGGCTCATATCGAAAACATCAAAGCATACCACTCACTGCAAAGTGGCGAAAGGTGACTCGCGCACTGATTTGGAGTCTTTTGTGGGTCGTATTACGATTCGTAAGGCTATAGTTGAGGACAGGCGTGACACTGCTCGCTTCAAGCGCCCTTCGTGTCATTGTTAGCACAAGATTTGGCGACTGATCCCGTTTCCAAAGCGGCTCTCCTCGACTTGTTCCACCCCAGCGGATGGATTCCAGCCATGGCACTGGCACGTACCTCACCGATATCCCCGATACACCGTTAATTGGAAGAGAAAACGAAAACAGGTCTAGTACATTCATCGGAATCTAATCGTTGTTTCCTTAGATGAACAAGTTTGTGAAAAAAAGTTATGTGATTATTGCTGCCGAGATGGAGATAAATGGTGTTTTAACTAGACTTAGTATGCCATGCGCTTTTTGCGCTCAATGGCGTCGTACGTGTTAGACCAAATGTTCTTGATAGTCTCATAGTCCTCACTTGCAAACTTGGCAGCCACGAATCGTAGTGAAGGCACCGTCAGTGAAAAGTAATGAAGGTTGCCTGAAGCAGTATCGAAAGTTAGTTTCAAGAGTTTAAGAGACTAGAAGCGCGTCACGCACCATAGCCCTTGTAGATTTTGCACTTGATTGGCGAGATCTTGTGGTCTCGACACAGACGGAAGGACTGGATCTGCGTGTGCACACCTCGTTTTTCGTACAGAGCGATCACGCACTAACATCAACAACCAAAACATTAGTTTCAAGTCCCTTAACTAACAAAAAGTGGTGAAATGACAACCTCGTGGTACGCAGCTCGTGACACGAAGAGTTGTAGAACATCCATCTTGGATCCTCCAAAAGCGAAATACTTGGTTGTCCAGGTCGCGTTACCTGACGTGAGATTGCCCACGCTGAATGTGCCATCTAGACAGGTTTACAACGTTAGTGTAAAGTCAACTTTGCAACAACAATGAGTAAGAACTTACTGGAAATTCTTGTGAGAATTGCGCCTTGTGTGCCGTCCTTTGTTTGAGCTCCGCGCTTGAAACGCATGCGTAATGGTCGTGGAGCAGCCTTGATCAACTCCAATATGGCGATGTATGTTTCATTTTCCACGCTTTTCAGATTGATCGCCACCACAGTGCTGCCGATGGTCACACCAACACGGTCGGCAGCACCATTCTCAACTACAAGCTTCACCACCGCAGTCTCTTTTCTTTGATTAGCCGTGTTCCAAACATCAACACGCTCCATAAGTACACCAAGCTTGCGACCACTTTCAAAGCGAACGTCGAATTCGTCTTTAGCACATTCTTCTGGGATCCCATCTTGACTCTCCACCGGCGGATTCGATGACCTGTGGTCATTACCACTACCTCTTCTTGTCGTATTCGTCTCGAAGTCGTCCAGGTTGGCAAAATTTGAGTGCATGAATGCATCGTTGCCCTCGAGGAAGAAATTGTCATCGTTTTTTGTAGCTTCATTGGTGTTTACATCCCTGAGAGAGATTTTGTGCGTCAACGTTTTGGCTGATGCAGACGCGAAACCTTCCGACGAGAATCCCAATTGCGAACGTTGCTCTTCTTGGGTGGGGCGCTTGCCTCCAAAAGATGAAAAGCGATCATTCGTACCTGAAGACGTGTTTGTAGCTGTGGCATCATCAGGGAAATCAAATGGTGATCGAGGCGTTGTGCCTTTCGGGCTGAAGGGGTCAAAATCCACGATCGTAGACTTCGGGTCACGCACTTGTGTTTGGTGTGACGACGACGGAGTGAACGACGGAGTGAACGCAGGTTCTGGGGCACGAAGAGCAGATAAGTTGGGAGATGTGGCGAACGGGTCTGCGGGTTTCATGGCATTTTTAATGTTGTCGTACATGATCGGCTCACCGTTGTAGGTTGGCATTGGCATCAACTTTGTTGAAGCACCACTTAGGCTCTGTTGGTATTGCGGTTGCATCTGTGGTTGCATATGCATTTGTGGTGGCATCGACATTACGGGTACTGGTGCTGGCATTTGCTGTTGGTAGGGGTTGTATGTCGCGAATTGCTGGTTACCCCCACCAAGCCCCCCAAATGCAGGAGGGCCCTGCTGAGTCATGAAGTTGGCACCGTTGGGGTACATCGGTTGTTGTTGTTGCTGTTGAGGCATCATCATGGCATTTCCAGGGCTAACACTCGCGAAATTATCAAAAGGGTTGGCCATCGGTTGGAATCCTGATCCTGGTCTTGGGGCAGTGGCGAAGTTTGATGCATTATTCGACGACGATCCAGGTTTCTGCATCGGGTCCAACATCGCAAAGGGGTCATTCATTGTTTTGGTTGTACGATGGAAATTTTGCCTTGCGCAGTAGCGAGAAAGCGGGAAATGACCAAAGGTTTGGTGAAAACTACCAACGTCGCAACTTCTGTATTTAGCAAAGCTCCATGCTGGGACAACGTGCCAGTAGGTGAAATGTACAACGGACTCGGGTCTAATTATGCATCAAGACTGCACCACTAAACAAAACGGACGGTAATATGCATGAACTTTAAGGCGCTACAGGAACCATCAGCTCAAATAATGATAAATGATAAATGTATTCCAGCATGTCAGTTTGCTAGTTCAGATATAGCAATGTCTTGCCTAGTTTGTCGAGCTCTACCAGAAAATATCATTCGAGGTTGAGGTAGTGTTGGAAGCGGGGTTAGTTGGAGTGGCAGCGAAGATATCGTCGACAGGGGCTAGTGGCGCGTTTCCAGCAATGAAATCATCGACGGTGGGCTCACCGGTTGGTACAGATGAAGTTGATCCTCCTGCAACAGTTTTTAGTGAAATCTTAGCAGTGTGCCAGTGCTGGCGAAAGCACCCGCGTTGAAGCCGAGGTTTTTGCGTGCAGCCTCTTGAGTTGGGCGTTTGCCGTGAGCGAGGCGACTAGCAAGAGCACTTGACTTGCTTCCAGAAGCAGGAGATGCTGGTTGTGCAGATGAAGAGACTGGGGCACCACCACCTAGATAGCTGAAATCCAGCTCCGCCGGAGCTTGAGGGGCACCAAATGGATTGGCAACAGGTTCAGGTGCTCTGACAGGTTCCATTGAGGGGTTACTTGACACTTTTGCACCACTTCCGAGGCCCTCCAAGAAATCCATCGAGGCATCATCCACGACAGGTTTCTTCTCAAGCAACTTCTTAATGTTGTCGTACATCGGCGCTTGCTGAGGAGGAGGTTGTTGACCAAAAGGGTTCATCGGTTGATTCATACCGAGTCCCATTCCAGGTGCACCGGGGAATTGTCCAGGCATCATGGTGCCATTAGGAGGCATACCGCCCATATTCATGGGCACACCACCACCGTTGAAAGCTGGTGGGGCACCCATGCCCATATTCATCCCCATGTTGTTGTGGGGGGCAGACATTCCCATTCCCATGTTCATTCCGACGTTCATCGGCGCCACTGGTACTGGAGGAACACCAACTGGGGTATAGTGAGGAGCTTTTCGGCCGGGGTCTTGGTCGACGCGATCGGGTTGAGGAAATCGAACGGATCACTCATGTTTCCGTGTTGAGGCGTTCAAAGCTGGCAGAATCGAAAGTGAGGGCAAGTGATTCCAACCAAAGCATACCATCTCTAACAATAGGAAGGATAGGATTCGATGCAAGCAAACCTTCACTTCTTAGCTGCTCCATTAATGGTGATCTTCCTGCACTAGTATTAGCTTCAACGGCTAGTTGCAGCTTTTGAGTAAAGTGACCAACCTAAACTTACAAAGATCATTTCAACAAGACCATCTTTGGTACCCATATATAATAACTTCCTTAGCGCCTGCTTAACATACCTAGCACTCGAATCTCCTGTTGTGGCTGTTGATACATCATCTATGCAGCAACAAGGCTGGTTGGGGGCTAGTCCACTTGTCCGCGCTCACGACGACGTCTATACTAATACTTCACTCGTATGATTCATGTCGTGCTCAATCGTACTTCTCCACGAACGGGGTCGCGAACGAGTACTTGTCGTTGTTATCCACCTCAGATGCCCTCTCCGATGCAGTCGTGGAACCACCTGTACCTCTGAACGACTTGCGTTGCTCCGTGGGCAAGCGAATCTCCATCTCGGCCACGCGTGTCATCGTTGTTGTAAGAAGCAGCATTGCTTCATTGTTTGTACTGCTTCCCTGGTCCGCCACACGGGTCATTAAAATCTTGTTGCACTCTTCCAGCGTCGCAATGCGGTGCTGCAACACGCTCACGTCAGCAGCCTGTCGGTCACTGTCTGTAAGACTCACAGTCGTGTCACTGATCGCTGTGTTGTTGCAATGAGTACGGCCTCCACTAGCAACACGCTCGGCCGTGAACCAGCGGTGGTGGCACTGTAGCGTAGGTTCATCTGCGGACCAGGGACGTTCGAAGGTCGACCCCCTATCATCGAATGTGTAGACTCAGCACGTGTTGTGCGGGCGCTGTTAAGACGAGATCCGAGGGGGGTGCTCGGACGGGTGTTGTTATACAGCATGCTGCTGTTAGCACTAATCGTGTCCGTTGCTTCAGCCACAGTCGATGGTGCAGATACCGTCGATGGAGCTGGCAACGAAGCAGTGGTGCGCAGATTCGGACCCTTCTTATCACTAGGAGGACCAGATCCAGAAATGTGGCTTCCTGATGCGCGAGCAGCTCGGACGCCACCCCCAGTAGCACCCGATGCAGTGTTAGACGACATCGGCCCATTGCGGTGAATCCGGTAGCAGTCACCGCACACTGAGCGCTTCTTGTTGTAGTTAGGCAGCATAATCTTTCCAGCCACGTGCTTCTTGCACAAATACGTAAAACACCCCTTGCACTGGTACTTTTTGCGGGAACATCGAAAACTTCTTGTAGCACACCCCGCACACTCCAGCGTATGATCGGGCTCATAAATCGGTCGTCCGAAAGAAGAGTCATCGAAAGCCGCGGGTGCCGGTGCATGAGAATCTCACGAGCACTCTTGACCGAGCAGGACCCAGTGCTGGTGGTCCATGTGCCGGTGCAGATGTCGGAGCTGGAGACAATGTGTCTGTCACCAACGGCGGTGTAGGTCCCTCCGTCTTGCGAGGAAGCGACACTGACTT